>JAGKQL010000050.1:416092-428426 GCA_018398635.1 Cyprinodon brontotheroides | reverse complement strand
GGTACGAGCCTCCTATTGGATAATTACTGCATGGACGATTATCTTTCAGCCTGCAACAAGTTAAATAACCCCAACTGGCGCAATGACGGTCAGACTCTACCATCATCAATGCAAGATCTTAGTGAAAAATTAATGCAACACTGGATGGAAATAAATCTTTTGACATTGCAGAAGCTTATCGAAACAATGCCACAGCGAATGCGTGCCATAATCAAAGCTAAAGGCGGTCCAACAAAGTATTAGAGTGAATGACCTTTTTTTTGGTGGCGACTTCTTTTGGCCAGGCAGTATATAAAACTGTAACTGTAGCATGTAACAAAAGTAATTTCCCTCTGGGATTATTAAAGTATTTCTGATTCTGATTCTGATTGAAAGCAGTAGCTATTTTGAGCCATGGCCTTTACCATGTCTCAACAGGAGGGATAATGAGTATAGGTTTTCTTTAAAAATCTTTGCAGAGCATGTCTCACATGTTACGAAGAACATGTAATCTGCCCAATGCTCCTTTTGTTTCCTCAAAGGAAGGCCTGAAGCCTGGAGACCGAGTGTTGATTAAAATCATCAAGAGGGAAAATTGGGAAGCTCCAAGGTGGGAAGGACCCTACATTGTGCAACTAGCAACTCCAACCTCTGTGAGACCCAGGAGAGAGACACTTGCATCCACCAAAATCATTGTAAGCTAATTTAAGATTTTCCTCAGCGAGAAGCCCAATTACCTTCACAGGGACCCCACGACTAAGGTAGGGATCTGTGGTGAAGCCCAGCTACAAATGGGGTTAAGCAATTTAGAGCTTTTCGTCTCAATGCTGGTGAAGAAACCAACCTAACCCAGTCTTTTAGAGTCCTGGTTAATGGGCGCTTCCTTGGAGGAACTGGTGAAAATGGGAAAACTAAAGTGGCTCTGCTGCCTGATGGTGACCATTTGACTGGTGTTCTTAGGGACTCAAACTGACCGCCTGAAACAAAGGAAAACCAGAATGGTTTTTGATGGATCCACAGCAAGTCATCTCTACAGCGCCAATATGTGGTGGCAGCATTCCAAGTGCGTTGCTGAAGGTTTGAATAAAACAGACTGTTATGTTTGTACTCATATGCCTACTTCCAACATTAAGACTGTCTCTGGATGAGTTTAAAGATTTAATGAAGTATGTTGACCATCAGACCTCCGGTGCAAGACCAACACCATGGACAAGTTGGTTCACCATGGGATCATGGTGGCAGGTGCTGATGAAGATAGCTTTACCGTTTGTAGGATTGTTCTTCATATTTTTCCTTTTTATTTGTTGCTTAATACCATGCATACAGTCAATGATTCAGAAAATGATAAGATACACTCTAATCCAATATTCAGCTGTAACTTATGTTCAACTCTGCCAAGATGCTGGTGAGGATACTGATGACTGTGTAATCTGTTACAGGGATAATGATGGCATCCAAGGGAAGGGTCGGGTAGGAATTTTCCCTCCATTTGGAGAGGTTTTGCCTACTCAAGGGACAGATTTTTGAAGCTTTTTACATTCTTGAAAAATCTTACATTTTTGTTTAAATTTTACATTTTAATCCTTTTCATATTTTTGTTTTTTGCATATTAATCTTTAATTACTGAATTCCCTATCTGCAATGCATTTATGATGTGTGTAGTAAAAATCTTTTTAGAAGTGCTACATGCTGATGTTTATATACACAGCAGGAGGGAAATGTTAGGTTTATTCAATGATGATTATAAAATGAATGTATGTACATATAAAACATTGGAGAAATGGGTGCTTCACTCTGTCTTATGATTCAATCAGAAGACCGCTCTGTCTTGTGATTCAGTTGGGAGGATCACTCTCTCTGTCTTGTGATTCAGTCAGTGGAGCATCCTGTCTTATGACCTGATCAATTTTCCTGTCGGAACAATACTCTGTTTTGTAACCATGTGTTATGTTCTGTTAATAAAAACGCTCTGCAGAGGAGGTCCAAGGGAGAGAGAGAGTTGGAGTGTTGGGTTTGGCTCTTTCCCCGTCTGCAGAAGCTGTTGTTGAAAATCCCTTTCTGTGTGTACTCAGTCCTTCTTTTACAAACCTACATTTTTGAACCTAACACATGTACATGTAGTTTCTTCTATTCTGGATTTAGCAGGAAGCCAATGAAGAGAAGCCAGGATAGGAGAGATATGATCTCTCTTTTTAATTTTCATCAGAACTCTGGCTGCAGCATTTTGGATCAGCTGAAGGCTTTTAACTACAGTTTGTGGACTTCCTGATAGTAAAGAATTACAATAGTCCAGCCTTGAAGTAACAAATGCATGGACTAGTTTCTCAGCATCACCCCTGGACAGGAGATTTCTAATTTTTGCAATATCCAGGTTTTTATGTCTTCAGACATGCCTGTAATCTATGTAATGGGTTAGCTTCATCTGGATTTATAGACAGATATAGCTGGGTATCATCAGCATAACAGTGGAAATTAATCCCATGCTGTCTAATAATTCTACCAATTGGGAGCATGTATAAAGTAAAGAGAATTGGTCCTAGCACTGATCCCTGTGGTACTCCACAGGTAACCTTTGAGCATGTTGAAGATCTATCATTAACATGAACAAACTGAATTCGATCAGATAGATAAGATTTAAACCAGTCTAGTGCTGTTCCTTTAATTCCAACAAAATATTCAAGTCTTTCTAAAAGAATATTATGGTCAACTGTATCAAATGCAGCACTAAGATCTAACAGGACGAGCACAGATACAAGTCCATTATCTGAGGCCATGAGAATATCATTAGTGACTTTCACCAGAGCTGTTTCAGTGCTATGATGAGCTCTAAAGCCAGACTGAAACTCTTCAAAAAGTTCATTATGGTGGAAGTGATCGCAAACTTGTTTGGCAACTACTTTCTCAAGAATTTTGGATAAGAAAGGAAGATTGGATATAGGTCTATAATTAACCAAGTCATCTGACACACTTTCAGACAGTCACTCCTTTTTTAAGGCCTACTTTATTTTTTTTAACCAATACAGCTGCAAAGCTCTTATTGTTATGTGTACACTTTGGAGTCCCAGACTCAGCACGTGCAGGCCCTCGCACGCACCGGATACCCACTCCCAGATCTGTCAACAAAACTTGGTCTCATCAAATATCCCTGCTGTGGCAGCTGCAAACCTTACTATCTCGAGAACAACACAGAGTCCCAGACTCAAACGCACAGAATACCCAGATCCCATATCTGTCAAGAAGACTTCGTCTCGTCAAATATTTTTGCGATTACAGCTGTAACTTATATGGTCCCATACCAACTTTTGATCAAAAGCTTTAGGCCTACCCTTTGCTGTGCAGATCAGTCCTCAGGGAGTCGTCAAAAGGATGCCCAGGGCAGGGCTGGACCCCGTCCGGCGAAGGGAGGACGGCTGTCGACAGATTCTTAGCCTTGGTCCCACACTGTCCTGGTAAATTGGATCTTGACTCATGGGTTTCGGCACCAAAAATGTTAGGTTAAAAAATGTAGGTTCGTAAAAGAAGGACTGAGGACAGACTGGACAGGACTGAGGACAGAAAGGGATTTTCAACAACAGCTTCTGCAGAAGGGGAAAGAGACAAACACAACACTCCAATTCTCTCTCTCCCTCACACCTCCTCTGCAGAGCGTTTTTATTAACAGAACATAACACATGGTTACAAAACAGAGTATTGTTCTGACAGGACAATTGATCAGGTCATAAGACAGGATGCTCCACTGACTGAATCAGACAGAAGGGTCCTCTGATTGACTCATAAGACAGAGTGAAGCATCTCCTTTCTTCAATGTTTATATGTACATACATTAATTTGATAATCATCATTGATTGATTGTCTGGCTGTGTGTTTCCTGGACGGGGCCGCCTTTTACAGCTGCTTTTTGTGTCTCTGCTTCTGTCTCCTTGAACCCCAGTCGGCCTCGGCAGATGGCCGCTCACACTGAGCCTGGTTCTGCTGAACCTTTCTTCCTATTAAAAGAGAGTTTTTCCTCTCCACTGTCACTACAACAATGCTCAGTGTGAGGGATTGTATTTGAGTCAATGAGTCAATGCAATCAACTGGTTTTCCTAAGATAGAAAACTTTGTATCAATTTGACTGTATGATCTGGTTGAACTGTAAAGTGCCTTGAGACGACATGTGTTTTGAATTTGGCACTATATAAATAAACTGAATTGAATTGAATTGAATAAACCTAACAACATGTTAACTGATTATTTATGCCTATTTACAAAGGCCAGGCGTGTTACAGATTTCAATCAAAGGAATTTGCTGCTGGGGATAAATCATGGATTGTCTGGTATCATGCTGACCAGACTGGCGAGCTAACCAATAAGCAGATCCTGAAATACTACACCTATCAAAGATACCTCTTCTAATTGGTTGGAGACATCCAGCCTTAAAATCTTCACTCTAGACTGACTTGCTCCAGAAAGAATTGGATTATTTTTTTTCCCTTTCTTCACCAGCATGAACTGTTGAGTTCCTTGGATTAAGGAACCATTCTGGACTTCATCAACTGTTGATAACCTGTATATATTGTAAATATTAATACAATTCACTTATTTTGCACCATCTGGTTGTGTCTTGTGTTTTACAATTTGCCACTTCCTGTAGCAGACAAACCTAATTTAAGAATTATTTGAATTTACTCTAACTTGGATTATTTATTTAATAATACTAATATTTCTAAAATGTAATATAGGTTACATTTGCTTTTGACAGCCAGTTTGTCTCTCATAATGGACCCCTTGAATAATTAATGTCATTTAAAAAGGCTTCTTTTGGTTTTCTTCAAGCCATCAATTATTTCCTTTAACCAAGAAAGAATTTCACCCAGATCCAATCCAATCAACTTTATTTACATAATGATTCCATTGTGGATTTCTAAATTTGTCTAACTTGTTTTTTGCAGTATATGCAAGTGTTAGTGTGTTATTAAATACATTGAACTGAGAGACTATTATGTATTTTAATCTTTTTCGAAAATCATTTCACTTTCTGGAAAGAGATTAACATGGGGGTTTTTGTTTTCTCATTAACATGCAAACTAAAAAATTGATTGATTGGAAATCAATCGCATTATTGGACCAGCATGCAAAGCCTGTAATGTCTTTTTCTGTTCCTTTAACATCACTATTTTCACATGTTATTTGCCGGTGTGGAACTCCAGTTGGGTAAAGTGGGCGGGGTATATAAAGGGCCGCTGTGCTCATTTTGACATGTGTCAGCTGTGTATCACCACCGTGTGGCTCGTGTGGGTTTTTGACCAACAGAAAAAAAAGGCAACGGTGGTGGTGGTAGGTGTTTCTATCTCTCTCTCTCTCTCTGCACCTCCGTTGATTACTGATTAAATCTAAGTGCAACTGTGATGATAGTTAACGCACCACGTTACCGTTCTCCTCGTCCTCATCACCAGTGTGTCTGTGCGTGCGGTTGGGTGGACTAAAAGGTAAGATTGCAATGCTCATTGTAAGTTCAGTTTGTTACCATGGTTGCTCAGTAATTAATCAATTTTCTTAGGTCCATCTCATCTTTGGACCACTGCTGCTCTGTTCTCTTCTTTTTTTGGATCGGACGCCCTTGTCTCTTTACCTGGATTCGGCGGCGTACCTGCTTTAAACTTGGGACTGTTCTGACGCGGCGTTTGGGGTGTGGCCTCGGCGTACCCAGTATGCCTTAGATCGTGGTGTGGCAGGAGGACCGCACCCAGCCTCGATGATTTTTTTTAATCTGTGTTTTCTACATCGATTAGGTTCTTTCTTAGTTTCTCTGTTTTAATTTTTATTTTGGCTTACAAATGTTTTGATTCTTTCTAAACTTGAAGATTTATTTCTAAAATATTGTTTATTTTGTTGTGTTTAACAGTTTTTCTGTTTGCAGTTGCTGAGGTCCGGCGTCGGTGTGGTGACGGTGTCTACCTCTTATGTGTGCCGTGAGTTATCTCACTGCGTCTGGTGTGTCAAAAGTTTTTTTTTTTGGTTTGCAGTGTTTGGATGTCGTCCCCATAGCGCTCCTTCGGCCGGCAACCTCAGCCACTGCAGTTTTCTTTTGGTTTTCATTTTTAAAGAATTGGCTTCTAAGAACCGAGTATTTTAGAAAGAATTTAATAAACATTTTTCTACATTCTGAAATGCAGTCTCAGATGTTTTACCTTCTGCATAATTAAACCTGTGTGCCTTAATCCAAAGGGGTAATATTCCCTGGGGGAAATTCCCCTGGTGGCGTTGTTGAGCAACCTATTGAGAAGAAAAATTTCCAAAAACATCTTTCAATTCCACCTACTCTCGCCATATTTTTAATTAATATCTCAAGATATAGCTGTTTAATTGTTCTGTTGAAAAACACCGTCATGGTTTTTCCCGGGGTCCGTTAATTCAAGTGCAGGTAGCTTAACTGAGATGGAGTGTTATAAAAAAATTCTGGACAACAAAGCTTTGATTCGCCTTTGCAAAGGTAGAGGAGCATCAGCAGCACGCATCTGCGAACTGCAACTCTGACCCCCCCTGCATTACCGGCTCTTTTTATTATCTTCATAGGGGAACATCTTACAGTTTCACACAGACAGTCCCACAGAATGATCATACTCCCTACTTCCTATCTCCATGTATGGAGTTGCTTCCTACTTTTCTGCTTCTACCTTGTAAACAGAGGCGCACCTTGGAGCCCCGAGCTGCTGGGGGGCCCCCGAGAGCCAGCTACTGTACATCCGGTAGATAAACAGCAACAGGCGAGCATGAAGTGGCAAAGCTATAGTGACTGAGGAGATGCACAACTGCATTTAAAAATTCAGATTGGATGGAATGTTGATTGACATTGGCTTTGCCCAGTCAAAATCCAGCCCAGCCCAGCCCAGCCCAGGTGGATGACATCCCTTAATAAAAATGAACGTAGCCTAGCGAATGGGTGACATTGTAGGCCTATCGTTCAGTAAATTGGAAAGCAATTATGTAACTAAGCTGAAGGAAAATGATTCATTTTCCATGTCTCAAGAGAGACTTTCAGGACTGGCGCTATTTCATAGAGTATAATGCGTAAAAGGTCTTTTGATCTGGAGGCTTAGGCCCCGGCCTGAAGTCAAACGAACACCTAAACGCTATTTTTCAGAACGTTATCGTGAAAGACGGAGACGGTAGGGTCAAAATGTGATCGCACTACACTAATGCATGAAAAACGCTGCAAAAACGTATGCCAGGCCTGTGGGGTGGCGCCAGGTGCCAAAGCAAAATAAGTAACGAAAATGTTGGGCATGCGCACCAATATTTATACATGGTTGCCCTACGGGTCCATTTTCGGGGTTCAGTCAAATTCAGGTGCTGAATTATGTCGTCGATATTGCTCTGTTCTTTGCTGGAGATATTCCAGAAGAAGAAGATTCTGTTGTAAGCCCGACAGCAGGGTGAGTAGCATGAGTAGCAACCATGCCCAAATATAGCACGGGCGCTTCATTGTTGTTGTGGATACTGTGTTGCGATGCTGTTTAGAGGCGACGCTACAGTATGACGATGCGCAAAAAAATGCATAGAGCTTAAAGATGGAAACGCCAAAACGCGCTTCAAAATCTTCGTACCTGAAGGCTTGTTAGCAAAGATTGCCTACAGACCCCTAAACGCAAAATGGGTTTCTCGTAATTCGATGAGAGGCTTTCGGTTTGGCAAAAAATTTGTGCATTTAGGCTGTGGTTTGATCCTCGTGGACGGCCTCAGTGTTCGCATTTGCAATGTATTGCTGCCCGTAGTTAACACTTCTGAAGCAGTATAGACTCGATAATTTTACTCACACTTACTATACTTTATATTTTGTACAAAGTTTATATTGGGTTTTTAAGTAATTTACTGTTTGTTTTTTTTATTTTATTATACATTTATTTTAATTTATTAGTTTATTCTTTACTTTTATTCTTTTATATTTTCCAAAATAACAAGGTTGTTCATGTTTAGAACATTTGGAATAAAAAAAGTTTTATTTAATACATTTTTCTTTGGTGTCAGATTATTTATAGCCTAACATAATGGTGATGAACACTGGTCAGTAGGGCCCCCTAGGATTTTTTGCTTGGGGCCCCCACAGACTCTAGAATCGCCTCTGCTTGTAAATCAGCTTTTTCTGCATGTGTGTGCGAACAAGGTCATTCTACCCTCTTATCTACAGATTTCATCCTCCCCTCTGTGAGCTATGGCCTAACACCTGGGAATAGTAAATTTGCTGCCCATCCTTAGATTATACATGGCATATACTTCTTCAATATGAACAATAAGGTCTAACACATGTTAAAAAAGTGAATTAAACATCCATTATTTCACTCTGATATGTTACCCCCCTGAAAAGTTGATGTTTTCAATGTCAACTTTAAACAAAGCCATTGATTTCTGCTCATGACCAGGATATTAATCATAGAAGAAAACTTTAAGCGCTGTTTCTTTCAACATCATAGAATCATGAAATAAACAATCAATAGTCCCCTGAAGATGTAGCATTAATCGGATCAAAAGTAATCACAATCAAAACTTCAGAGATCAATTGTTGTCACACAAGACCACAGCATTTAACTACAATTTGGGTTTCATCTAATTAAAGGAAGGCTGTTTTAGTTGCCTATGCGCACATTATTTTAATTTACCTGAGACTAGGTAATCTAAGCCTATAAAACTAATCAGGCCAAATTCATCTACTCTCACTCCCACCTGGAGGCCTCCTAAATGTGACCGCCCACCATGGATAAACCATCCATCCCAATTTACCAATCATTCAGTCACAGCAGTGACGTCACAGGACAGGTCGGGCTGTTCTCCACCAGAAAACACTACCTTCTCTAAAAGGCAGTAACCCCAGGGAAGTCCCACTCTCGGCCAATCTGCGCAAGAAACCCCAACAGGAGGCACCTGGTTCTGGTCCACCTCCTCACACACCTACTGACGTTTACCTTGTTAACGGAGTGCTCTTAAGCTGCTGATTGCCACTACCTGATTGCCAGTTTTGGGTACTCTAGCCAAGCTGAGTTTTCGCTGAGTAAGACTGAGTTCTTATCTACCTGAGTTTTAACTTTACACCGGCACCAATATGTGGGAAAAATATTACTTTAAGTGTTGCAAAAAGTAATAATAACATATTCCCAAGAAATGAGTCTTGTGGAAGTAAAATAAAAGAAGACTGGTAAGGCTAAAGTTTGGATTAATAGTTAAATGTGAAAAAAACTAAATAATAACAAAATTTACAAATTCACTTAATATGACTAGATTAAGACAAATAATAGACCATATACATTATATTGTTTTCATGCTTTAAAAGTTTATTTAATGCAAGGCTAAAGAAAAGAAAAAGGTTTTACTCAAATAGTCATTTATAAAACATTGACTCTGCTCAAATCTACCTTTTGTTTTATAAGTAATTATATGAAGTACATAGAAGAAGCTTTTAAAAAATAGGATTTCTTTGTGGCAGAATAACTGAAAGACAATAAAGCATCCTCCACCGGTTCTGGTTCAAGTCCTCTCGGACTGCTCAGACTTTTTTGGCACAGACAGATGGGTGACGATACCAACATCCTACGTCATCCCAGCACTTTGAAGCTGAGCACAAAAAAAAAAAAAATCTTTTAATATAACAGAAACAGAATCCTGTTTATAAAGAACCATGATTGCAGGGAAGCTTGATATTCTACAACTGCTTTCCCAAACAAAAACATGAAATAATCAACAATACATGCCACTGTATTTAATCCAGTAAATGTAATAGTGTTCTAGCTTAAGTTTTACTAATATAGTTAACCCATTACTCCTTTAACGGCTAAAAAAGACACTTATGTGTGATATTTTCTTTTACCTGAAAAGTTAATCTGCACACAGTGCTGGTATCCTCGCCAATTGTTAGGCTCCCCTGGACACCAGTTTGTGTAGTGGAATTGGCTTCCATCGCTCCAAAGCCAAATGCTTAGCTGAGAGAAAGAACCCAGCACATTATAAACGTCTTTCAATCATTTATCAAAATACTTAACAAATAAACTAACTAGTAAAAACATACCTTCTGTGCATTACTGCCTCCAATCCATGCTTGGTTGGACCCATAAGTTGCCGTTCTTATCACATGCTGAATATGATGGTACTCCCTTGAGTTATGGACTGATGCCAGGTGTCCCCCCATGGACATGCAGTGCTTCTGCGGACAAAAAACAGAATGATATACAGAAGTAGTTGCTGTGTTTTTTTTTATTAACAACAATAAAATAAGAGAGTAAAAGAGCATAAGAGAAGAATGTTATTGAAAATCACCTCAGCTGAAGCCCAATCCAAGGGCATGGAAACATAGTGGTAGCAGTTACCGTTGTACTCAGACCAGCCAGAAGGACAAGAAGCAGATCTCTGGACCAAGTCCATTGATTCTAAACACAAACAAATGGAGAGCCTTAGTTAAAAGCAATGTATGTCAGCATTAGAATAAACTTTATTCTTCATGATCCTATTACAAAACAAGGGTGATTTACCTTCATCAGCAGAGCCATCATCTGGAACAGCTGTGGACATTTTAAACAACAGGAATTAGTGAGTTTGTTTGAGTCTTAGTAACTTTACAAACTTTTTATACTTGAGAAATGCTTACGATCAGCTCCGGCCCATGCCATCTCAGAGAAAACCAGGACACACAAAACCAGCAACTTCATGATGAAAGTGATGAGATGATGGAGATATTCAAGCTGAAATTAATGAAAAATAAGTTAGTTGATGTTGTTATTAACATGTAAACACACCAGTGAGTGAAATAGAAGAGCAGAAAGTCGATCAGCAAACCTAATTCAGAACGGTTTGTTTTCTTCGTCTGCCAGGACCACCTATGGCTCAATGTGCCATCCCAGGCTTCTTATAGAGCTACTAACCTTTTCGTCATCCAAAAAATAAGGAAATGACTCAGAAACTTATTCCACAGAATAGAATTACATGATCAGATCTGGTTTGTAACCTGTGTCACAATTTACCAAAGACCAAAACCCCCCACATTACCATTTATGCCTGTCATGGCTGTGAAAGTTGCACTTTTCTGTAGCTATTGATTGCAATTCTGAATTGTTTAAATTAGGTTTACCATTGATACACATTTAAGAAATATATTAGGGTGTTATTCTAATTTAGAAAAGAATGCAGCAAATTTACATCCTCCCTACAATCCCTCACTCATGTAGTCAAGTCAGCTTTTATTGTCACTTTCTTCATATGCACAAGACATAAAAGGGAAATGAAATTACGTTTTTTCTCCATACCATGCCAGGACAAAACATATACAAGACTGACATTTACAGACTGACATAAAGTGCGGGACATGACAGGCAACAGTGATAGACTGGTAACAACAAGTGGTCAATAATAAATACATAACAAAGAACATATGACATTTAACGTTAACATTCAATATTGAACATTGAACATGTAAAAGAAGATAAGATAAAGATAGAGTATAGACATTACAATAAAAGCAAAAAAAACAGCAGCAATAGTGTATTCCAGGCTGAGGTAGTGCAGGTAAGGTGCAGTCTCTGGTACAGTGTATGTGTGTGTGTGTGTGTGTGTGTGTGTGTGTGTGTGTGTGTGTGTGTGTGTGTGAATCTATCTGTGGAAAACTGGTCAGGAGCCATCCTGGTGCTGCTCTTGGAAGAGAAAGTATCTTGGAGCAGTGATCCTTCTCCAACATGTAAAACAGTTCAATGTCCATCAGGTTACCCTCTGTTACCATAGCAGCCTTGAACCATAAGAGTCTTGTGTCCCAGGTGTATCCACACCCCCTGAAGGATAAGTCTTTATTTGTGTCATCAGCAGTATCACATAGACGTAGAAAGAAACAGAGCGTTAATGTGCAGGAAACATAATCTCTTATATGTTTTATCTCTAATAAACTATCGTATTAAGTGTGCAGTTCCATCTAATGTATTGATTGCAGCTGCAAGTGAAGTAAATTCAGGTGTTCTCATTTCTTTGTGCATGAAATGTATGGTTATCCATCCCCACAATATAGTATCCCTGTCATGATGGGTTTTGGATTCAAGCCCATATGCAGAACACACTCAGGAGGCAGGGAAAAAGTTCAAAGGTTTATTTATAATATGGAACAAAGCAGATCAGGATGTCATCAGGTCCAGGGCTGGTCACGGCTGGGTTGCTGACCTGGAGCTGAGCAGAGCAGCAGAGGGGATTAATCCTAGGAGGATTCTGAGGCTGGTGGCAGACTGAGGGCTTGAAGGAGGCTTGGCTTGGCTGGGGCTAGTTGATCTTCAGGTCTAGGGTTAAGAGGCAGACGGCAAGCTGATGGCTGAGGTTTGAGCTGAGCAGGCAGAAGGAGGGAACCAGGAGGGTT
>JAGKQL010000050.1:390393-405777 GCA_018398635.1 Cyprinodon brontotheroides | reverse complement strand
CTTGGTCAGGGCTATGAAACCATGGACCACCTGCTGCCCCACAAGCTTCAGACTCTTTTATTGACTGTCATGTTGGTGAACACATACTTTCCCACCTTCATTCAGAGAGCACAACTTTTAAAGTGTCCAGATCGTTCTAAGAAAGGAGAAAGAGATGGCTGGAGCAGACAAGAAAAAAAAAAAAAAATTAAAGTTCCCCTTTTCACCCACCCCCCAACCACTTTATGCTCATAAAAAATATTAACTTTATCTTTTACAGTTTCTAAATTAAGTTACAGATGAGTTGTTTATTGTGATCCAAGGAGTTGGGGTGCAATAAAAACAACTCATCAAAGATAAGGACTCTCAAGGTCAGGTCCAAAGTGACTATGAACATTTCTTTTGTTCTGTCTTAGAAAAGGACATTAAATAAAAAACAAAATGGTTGGAAAAACTATTATTTCATAGAAAACTATTTTTTGAAACTATACAGCAACCTACGGATCCAACAGCACTTACATGTATATCACCACCATAGTTGTATGTAATCTGTTAATCTTTTATCTGCTCATTATTTCTCCTGTATTAATTTGTTTTTAGCCTCTTACAATTACTCTCTGTTTATAAATACAGTTTATAGTATTTACATATTTGGTCCCTGCGCACATGTAAATAAATATTTATATCCTGTATAGCACTTCTGGATAGATGCACACAACTTTTCGTTGCTTCGTACTTGTGACAGTGTAATGACAATACAGTTAAAATCTATTCTTTTCTATTCTATTTTATTGCAGCAGCACATCTGATCAGGTGGAGATTGGATCAGATTAGGCTGATCCAATGGCTCCCTCAGGTGGAGACAGAAGTTTCCAAAAACAAACCACAAACTTCACTGCTCTCTGACAGTTATAATATTTGTGTAATTATACTTTTATCAAAAAGAATTAGAGTCATGATCATCAAGTCAATTTGCAATTTATCCTCCTTTTGCAAACCAAATGTAATCATAAAACAATCAAATTAATTACCCATGTACATAAAATGGTTTTAGCATGCATAGGTTTTTCATTTCATGCTCGACCAAAACTAATCATCACAAATATTGTCATTAGTAAAGTAGGATTTTACAGAAATGATCTCTAAACAGGACCAGAATGACAGTAGAGCTTAAGACAGAAAATTATAAAGGTCAGCTATAGAGACAGTAAGAAGCAAAGCTGAATTTACAAAGAATGGAGAAAATATTCTAAGCACTACATTTTTTCTATATTTAGTTTTTTGAGCCTTCTTCTATGTGGTACTTATTTACTCTCTTCACAAAGCTCTACAAAAAGCACCTTACCATACATAAGAAAATGGAAATTTAGACTGTTTTGCAAATTGCTTAAAAATAAAAATAGATTATGAATAACTTAGCACAGTGCTTTGTTGATCTCCAAGATATTGAATAAATATTACCTACATACCGACATGAAAATAGTTGCTCCATTTTATATCTTTTGTGGTCAGCTGATCAAGCAATCAACGGCTTTTGTTCATCTTTCACATTTAACTTCCAAACTACTGTGTTCCCTATACTAAAATAAGCTGAAATTTCATGTTTCTCACTGACAACATTCGCTTCCTTTATTACATGCATTTTTAGACCAAAATTCACATGTATTATGCAAAATCCTGTAACTTTTGTGGTAGTATGCTCCTGCATGAGAGAATTTTTCACTTTAGGACGAATTGCAGATTGGTCAGTTACTTGACAAGCCTCCTCTATCGATTGACAGGTTTTTTTACATATCCCATATTATTTTATTATGAGATAAACACTTGCAACAAAGTAAAAAAGATAACATGTTCTGGATTTAATACAAAAATAAAAAATTTAAAGCTTGAAGTAGTACATTTTCAGGGTGGTTCCTTTGTAGTTTTTTTTTTTTGTTTTGTTTGTTTTTGTCAGTGTGGTATTTCTTTGGTTGCTTCCACTGTTGCCCCTTGTGCCTGTTCCTTTCGCCTTGGCTTCCTCCATGTTAGTCCCATTACACCTGATCCATATCAGCTCATTAGTCCATCCCTTGTTCTTTTCCCCATAAATATATCACCTCTACAGTTCCTGTTTGCTGGTTTCTTGTTGTTTTGTTGCTTCCTTGTCTCTTGCTCCTAATGGGTATTTTCCCTGATGTTTATTGGATTTTGCTTGGTTTTCATACTATAACAGTCTGATAACATTTTTCCAAGCCAGTTCTGTGTATCTACAGCTAAACAGAACTGGTTGGGTGGTATAAAGGATGGAGGGTGATACTGATCAAAATATTTTTTATATTTTTAAACACCATTTTGCAATTCCCAATTAGTGTATCTCACTATTTACTCAGTTCTCAACATGTTAAGTAATGGATGGAAAGGGTAATATGAGATTACTGTATGCTGCTGCTGACTCATTGAACAAAAGGGTCAATCCAACTGTTGTTGAAGTTATTACTTGCTTTACTGGAACTGATATAGTGTCAGTGTTTGCAGTGCAAACAGTCATCTTTTAGACTCCCTGACTCAGTTACATGTGTTTCAACTGATGTTTACATGAAGATTGACAGTCACAAGAGTTTTCTAAGGAATAGTTGAATATTCTCTTCTGTTAACTTCCACAGTTCATAATCACTGCCATACAAGATGAAAAACTGTGTATTTATGCCTAAAAATACTAATGTTTTATTTTTTATTTTTTAAATCGAACAAATATATATATATATCCATTTTTACTAAGGAAACTATAAATCCATACTACTATATGAACTAACGAGTTTAGTTTTTCTTAAAATTGAATTTTGACCCAACTTATTGTTGAAAGGGAGCTTTTACTGATCACTGCTGCTCGTTGTATAAAATGTAACATTCTTGTTTGACAGCTTAAAAGTGTTTTTAACTTCACTTTAATGTTAATGAGTGATGTCAGAAGCACAGGACTTCTGGATCAAATACTTAAACTTCATAGTAAACTTTTTTTTTAGTGCTGTTGTTGTCACACCTTGCAGATTTAGACCAATGCATGCCTGACGTACCAAAAATCTTGCAAAACGCTGATAAGTTATGGGTAAGTTTTGTATAAGTTATGAGCACGCTAAAACACACTGAAGCATGCTGGCACATGTTGACATACGGCAACATTTCCCGACATATATGCTCATACGAGGGGCATATGTTACCGGTAAGCTATCTAAACATTGATATAAATTAAGTATAAGTTACCCATAAGTTGGGGCATCTAGCTTATCCAAAACCTATGAATAACTTGTGCATAACTTCTGTAAGTTATCAAGAACTTATTTCCAACGCATATCAATGTATCTGATGTGTTCCAGAAGACCGCTGAAAATGTGACGTGAACTTACAGCTACTGTATAATGGCGTATCTTAGCCCCCTTTGGGGTAAACCCACCACATCACATAGAAAACTCCAAAGACTTTGCTAACAAAGTCAAACATTTAAGGATGGCACCAGGAGAAACTCTGGTGTTGTTTGATGTTACTTCACTTTTCACATGCATACCTATAACAGAGGCAGTGGAAACAGTCAGGACAAGTCTTCAACAAGATAGTGACTTAAACAACAAGACTAATTTCACTCCTGACCAGATCTGCACACTACTGGGCCTTTGTCTTTACACAACTTATTTCAAATTCAGAGATAATTTTTACAGACAAAAGCATGGTTGTGCAATGGGATCTCCAGTATCACCAATTGTAGCCAATCTTTATATGGAAGAAATGGAAAGAGAGCTTTAGACACTTTCAATGGAACACCACCAAGCCACTGGTTTAGATATGTGAATGACACATTCGTCAAAATCCAGCTAGAGGAAGTGGAAGCTTTCACAAGGCACATCAACCCTGTTGACCATAACATCAAATTCACCAGAGAGGATGCCGCAGGGACAACAATCTACCCTACATCTGATCACTGTTTGTAAAGTAAGCATGGAAGGAGATGGAAGCCTAGACATTGAAGTGTATAAGAAACCTACTCGCACAGATCAGTATCTTCTTTTTGACTCACACCCCCACTGGAACATGTAAACTCTCAGTCACTGTGAACCTTACAACACCGGGCAGAAAATGTCCCTACTAAAACAGAAGGGGAGCACAAAGAACAGAAACACATCAAATATTCTCTCCCAAACTGTGGATACCAAAACTGGGAATTTATCAAATCAACAAGGAAATTCAAAATTCACTCAGCAGAAGACAGCTGTGAGAAAATTAAAAGCAAAAACATCACAATCCCTTATGATTGCTTTGATCTTTATATTGGAGAAACCAAACAACCTCTCCACAGACGCATGGCCCAATACAGAAGAGCAGCCTCTTCTGGAAAAGACTCTGCAGTACATCTACACCTTGTGGACAAAGGACATTCTTTTGAGGACCAGAATGTTCACATGCTGGATAAATATGCTGATGAAGGTTCTCAGTCATCCAGGTCATAGTCATTCCGTAAAAATTCAAAAAATATCCACTGGACTTGGTTTTCAAGATTCGAAGACGTTTCGCCACCTCTCCATTTGAATTGAGAAAGCTTCCTGGAGGGGAAGTGAAATGTCTAACCCTAACACTTGGAAACCAAGTCCAGTGGATTGTTTTTAAACTTTTACGGAATGACTATGACCTGGATGACTGAAAATCTTCATCAGCATAGTTTTTATTTATTTTTGTTTTAATTGTTTATGTATCTATGTGATTGTTAATTTTTAGGCTACCTGCATACAGTATATTAGGCTGTATGCTCTATTGTTCTGTGTTTCCTGCTTTACTCAGTGCACATTCTTTCCCAACTGTTTTCCATCTCTTCTTTTTAATCACCTGTGTAGCCGAAATTAATGTTATTTGTCAGCTTGAATTCTCCATGGTTCACAGTTAGTTCATCCATTACTTGTGGGCAGAGGTGTCAAGTAACAAAGGCCTAAATACTTCGTACATAAGTAGACATTTTGGCAAGGCTCTACTTTTCTACCTCTTACATTTAAAAAATAGACTTATTAGTTGTTTTTTGTTTTTCTTCATTCAGAAGTTTACCTTCGTTATGGCCTGTTGATAAAAAAAAATTCATCAAAATAATTTGTTTCATCCAGACATCCTAATTCCTATATAGTTGGACTCATTACTTCTCAACTTGTTGGTCACCACATACCAATATCAATTGTTTTCAAAGGCTTATGCAAAGTTAAACAACGCTGTCATTAGTTATAAAACTAAGAAAATTAGGTATAAGAAAGTTATCGCATTACAGAATTGAAGAAAAGTTCCTCCAATAGGGTACTGCAGTTACATTACATGTATAGCATTTGTCTAAAGGTATAGTGGGGGATGTTCTTTTTTTCAGGGGTGGATTTTAAAATAGGTGGTCCCTCCCATTGTCGCATCATTCTGGTGATATGTCTATTTACGGAAGTCTTACGTGCTTGTCCCATTTCACTTTCTATGGTGAGGTCTGGCATAGTGGAAACAGCTTGTATGGCGATTCAAAACAGCATCTTTTAAATAGAGCATGGAGGAGGGGAAACAATAATAATATTAATAATAATTGAACTTTATTGATCTCATATTGGAGAAATTTAGCTCTGCATTGAAGCCAACCCCTTGGGGAGCAGTGGGCTGCCATCGTGGGGTGACCAGGCAGTAGTGTAAGATTACAGGTCTTGCTCAGAGAGCAAGAGTGGCAGTCTCTGGGAATGGGGCTTGAACCCTGAACCTCAGGATTGCAAGATCTATGCCCTAAACACCAGCATTTCCGGCACACCCTATTTCTGGGGAGTGGAGAAAATGGGCGATGCATGTTCTCACACGAATTTAATAGACATTCCGTCTCGGCAGCGGCTATAGGGTTCTGCAAGTGCTTTTTTTTTTAATGGAGAGGGCGGGTTTTTAAAAAAATTTGCGAAAATTCTCCACTGTACCTTTACCTTTTTTTTTGCGCATTACTTTTTATTTTGTATTTCAAGTAGTGTTAAAAATTGTGCTGTTATACTTTTACTTTAGTAAAAAGCTTAAGTTTATACTTATAAGTTGTACTTATAACTTCTACAAAAGTGTTTTTAAACATTAGTATTTATACTTCTACTTTAGCAGTCTTATCAGTGTAGCCTGACGTTTATATTTCCTTCAAACTAAACTAATATAAAGGATGTTAGCAGATCAAATAAAGTCCTCACTGACAACTCCCTGATCTTGTTTCATGTTTGAACTGACACATGCCTTTTAAAGAGACACATAGTACAAACGTAACCACAAATTGATACGGTTTAAGGTTTTGCTAAATAGAGTGGGAAAGAAACGTTTTAGAAAATTAATGGTACAACCTTATTGAAAAAGGCACTCTTTATATATTGTATTTCCAGAGGTGTCAAGTAATGAAGTATAAATACTTTGTTACTGTACTTAAATACACTTTTTTGGTATCTATACTTTACTCTATTACTTATTTTTCTTCATACTTCTGACATCTACTCATTACATTTTCACACAAATATCTGTACTTTATATTTCTTACATTTTTAAAACAAACATTACTTGTTACTCTTAACTTCGGTTTAATGTTTCTAAATATTTATTTCACGTCATGTGCGCCATCCAATGCAGATGAGTGGCACCATCCAAATCTAGTAAAAACTAATGTCATTGGTTGAGTCATATAACGCAAACACTCATTGGTTAACTAAAGGAAATCATCAGAAGCAGGCAGGTGTTCTTCAAACTGCAAACGTGAATTGTCTATGCCATGCTACAATGTCGGATTCAGAAAATGATGTTGAAATGTCTGAAAGGTCGGACACAGGTGAGAGCGTATCGGGAGATGGAGACCAACAAGACCTCCCTCATCCTTCGCCCTATCTCAAAAAATATTTCGAAATAGTGGAAAAATTGAGCTTTCAATTTATAAAGTGGCATCTCGCTGTTTTTTTTTTTTATAATGGTTAATTTATGTTTTTATACTTTAAGTAGTTTTTGGAGCACATACTTTTTACTTAAGTAAAGAGGTCAAGTTGATACTTCAACTTTTGGCAGAGTGTTTTTAAGCTGCAGTATCTATACTTCTACTTAAGAAATAAATATGTGTACTTTTGACACTACTGTCTATTTCTTTTTAAATTAACCACATGTCCTCTTTTTAAGGAATCTTTTATATTCACCTTCAGCTCCCCTGTCAACACTGGGTGGTTTTCTTTTATCTGTCCTATAAAATGTGTTGCAAGCCTTTAGCAAGAGACTCTTATAATTCTTTATCCTTATAATTCTTTTTTTTTTTACTGTTTCTCATTTAAGCAGTTTTTTCTTGGGTCTGATGATTGAAAACTGTCAACAGATCCTTTGCTAAAATGTAACTGTGTTTTAAAGTGAACCTTGGTTTTAATTTATCTAGTGACTATTTTTGTAAATGGCTAAAATGTGCAACTAGGATATTAAACAATGATTTGTGTTTTCTAGTTTTAAGTAACTTCAGATTGTACATTTCAGGTAAGGTTGATATTTATTTTAGAATTACTGAACAATAAACCTAAAAGGGATGTTGGACAACTTAAGAGGGATACTGATGTTTAATTAGCCTCCTTTCTAAACAAATAACTTCAAACTGAAAGAGCAGGCAGAGTCATGATATGTGATACAAGCATAACAACCGCATAATACCAAAGTTTCAATGAACACAGGTCATTTTATATGTGTGTTTTATGCGTGTGTTTGCTTACCTTCATCCTGCTTCTGGTAAAAACAATATAAAAGGTTTGCTTCTGGTGTTGATCACCACTTCGAAACAGACAAGCTAAGGCTGTAGTCTGAAGCTTAGTTGAACGAGGGAAGGTAGTTCAGCTCCAAAGTTGGGTAAAAACTGTTAAGGATTCAAAATAATTTATTCTCTTTGATTCCTATGTTTATGTTTTGCAGGTGATTTTTTTCTCCACCTGCATCATGAAGCTGCTTACTTTGATATTCTTTCTTTGTGCCCTGCTGGCTCTCAGCCTTGCTTCTAGTAAGTACAATATACAGTATTGGCATTTAATAAATGTAAGCCCAATACTTGGGTATTTTTTACAGCATAGTGTGCTATATTTAAAGGTATATTTTTTCTACTAAATAATATCCTAAAGGTATTTTACTGTATTGAGGTAAAGGACAGCATGGTCAGTGTTCACCAAGATTGTTTTGTGGGGAGATTCTGCCTTAGCCTAAAAATGTCTGCCGAGGTGCCAGAGCATAAGAGTAATTCATATATTTGCATAGAGTTATTTTAATGAAGACTTGACAGAAATACTATCAAAATTATGTTTTTTTGTATTATATAGATTGTTCTCATGATTATTCAACACTTTTCCATTTATTTATTTTTTTCATTCAATTCAGCTTATTTATATTGCACCAATTCACAACACATATTATCTCAAGCTACTTTACAGATACTGTACAATACATCTTGAACTATGGAGATAAAAAAGTAAATTTTTGTCTTTATATAACTAATTGTATTTTACGGGCGGCGGTCCAGCCAGACAGCTCTATTTCCACCATCTTCTCTGCTTAATCCAGTTTTATGCTTACTAAAAATCTTCCTCACTAATTCAAACATTTTTTCCTCTTAAGGGGCTCCCTTAAGGTTGCTCTCTGAATAAATTTACTCTCTGCATGGTAAATCTTCTAAGAGAAAACATATAATTAAAGACATTTTGAAGTGAATTAATTAAGAGCGTAGTCTTAAGTTTTTTTATGCATATGAGCCCTTAGGTGCTACCTTTTCAGCCGTGGCACATTTCCTATTTCAGATGAGTTTAATATGGCTGATATTGTGACACATTAAAGTTTCAGGTGTCTAATGTGATTGAGTCAAATGAACCAAATATACCAACTTAAACCAGTTAGGAGGAACATATTTAAATAGCTGTAGTTTCTCTTGAGTGCTTAAGGCAAACCAAATGGTTAGCTGTAACCAGATAGAAGAACTAATTCTGAGAAGTAACTCTACAATAACACATTATTTATCCTCCACAGATGCCAAGAATGAAACTGGGACTAGGGAGGCTGTTTCCAAAAGGTGAACCATATCAACTTTGTGCTAATTTGGGATTAAGGCAAGCGTTGCAACGATTTAGAGTAGGTTAGTGAATAAAAATCCACCTATAAAATATTTTTTATCCCCACAGATGCCAAAAAATGAAACTAGGACTGAGGGAGGCTGTTTTCCAAAGGTGTGCCATATCAGCTTTGTGCTAATTTGTGATTAAGCCATAAGTTGTTTTTCTAAAGTTAAAAACTTTTGTTTTATGAAAAACAGAGCAGCAACCAGTTGGAGGAGGTTAGTGAACAAAAATCCAATCTATAATATAATTATTTATGATCCATAGATGCAAGAATGAAACTGAAACTGAGGAGGGAGTTTCTGCAGGTGAGTCTATCCTGAATAATCGTACTAATCAGTAACTACAGATACTTGTGTGAACTAACTCAGTAATTATTCATTAGACTTGAACTTGTCTCTACAGTCTCCAACTCAAAATATGAAATAGAACAGTTGAGTACGTAAAATACGCCAAAATGAATCTGTTTAACTTCCACAGTGAGGCTGAGGATGAAACATGAAGGTGAGTTTTTTTTTAAAGGTGAGCACACAGTGATATAAATCATGTAAAGACAGGCAGACAGACAGACAGACAAGGAGGCAGGCAGGCAGACAGACAGCAGACATGCAGAGACAGACAGACAGACAGACCTAGCTTTTGTGTGTTCTACAGTAGACCCCTGAAAATGAGGAAACTGCTGTGGAAGGTGAAATTTGAATTTATTTAGTTATTAATTTATTTATTGATTGATTTAGAAATTGAAATTTGATTAGCATGTGGAAAATATAATAAACTCACTCAGAGAAGCCAGATTTGGGATATTGGTCTGATTCAACGTGGAGGTACATGTCCAGGCACTATTACTTGTTTCAACAAAGGATGCCTTGTTTACTTAATGTTACCTATTCAACTAAATTCAACTAATCAGTGTTGCCACAGGTGTACTTAAATTGTGCAGTCGATCATAGAGTTTGTTGGGTAAACAAGGCAAAATGTGAAAGCGCACCATATTTCATTGTTAGAAATCTACGACTTCAGAAATGTAACTGTAAAATAAAAAGGAAATACTGATGTCATCAATAAAACCCAGGGAAAGGGAATCGTACGCCATACCTTTTCATCTTAAACATTATTTCAAAAGATATATACAAATTATAATAAGTTATTACACCAAAGTAATAGTAACCAAGTCAGCATCACAGCCAGTCATGTTTGTGAAAACCAAAGAACAACAAAAAAGTGCCACGCTATAGGCAGCATCCTGCTTTCTACAGTAGCAGCCATTCAAATTTTCCCAACTTTTCTAGATGGGTCCTTGACTGGTACTTGGCTGGTCACCTACAATTCCTTTATAAACATCAATCTTTGTACTAAAATATAAAAGTGTAAATCTCTGTGTTTTTGTTTTCCAGATCTAGAAGATGAATTTGATGAGGAGGAAGGAGCTTTAGATGGTTTGTTTATTTAGCTTATTATAGTTATAGTAACTGATCTTGAATATAAGTTACCCCTAAATACTTAATCTTTTTAGAAGATGAAGAAGCAGATCATGGAGGAGAGGAAGAAGCAGGAGAAGGAGAAGAAGAAGAAGAAGAAGAAGAAGGACAAGAAGAGCAGGAAGAAGAAGAAGGACCCAGCAAGGCCTAAACGAACCAGGAGTTATAACTGCCTTGCAATTAACCATTTAGGTAATGTAGTGTACTGTAAGTACACTACATAATGTAGTGTAATGCTAGTGTAATGTTTTTAGTTTAATGTAGTGTACTGTAGCATTGTAAAGCATTGCTAACACAGTCAAACATTTAGTATGTACAATGTATGTCTAGCTGGCTAAAAGCAATGTAGTTCTCTTTGTCTTTAATCAGGTCGTATTATTGTGAAAATGTAATGTCTTTGCCAATTTTACTTGTTTTTCCTACAGCTTGCAGATTTTCAGTAGATTACAGTTCCCTTAAAGATTATCATCTGTCTGCATTATGGATTAAACAAGCATCCCAACCTTGATGTCTAATCAATTGTACTCATGTTAACCCCATCTCCTGTAATGCCAAAGATTGAAAAAAAGCCACAAGATTCTGGGAGTGGATTATCTCTCTGGTCCGTGTACTGTAGCATTGTAAGGCATTGCTAACACATTCAAACATTTAGTATGTACAATGTATGTCTAGCTGGCTAAAAGCAATGTAGTTCTCTCTATCTTTAATCAGGTCGTATTATAGTGAAAATGTATTGCCTTTGCCAATTTTACTTGTTTTTCCTACAGCTTGCAGATGTGAAGTAGATTACAGTTGCCTTAAAAGATTACCATCTGTCTGCACTATGGATTAAACAAACATCCCAACCTTGATGTCTAATCAATTGTACTCATATTCACCCCGTCTGCTGTAATGCCAAAGATTGAAAAAAGCCACAAGATTCTGGGAGTGGATTGTCTCTCTGGTCCGCTTCGAAAGAGTCCACTGAATGTCTTAAAGAGAGAATGCTTTTTGCTCTAATAAACCTTATCTATTTCTATTGCAAAATAAATCTTTTGAAGCATTGAAACAGTTTGGTCTTTGTGTGCTTTAATATTTTTAGTGGTGCTATATAACTTTCACACTGTGTAAACATATTTCAAAGCCTAATACATAATTAGCAACACAAACAGAGAATACAGTGGTCAGGGTGTTTGAACATTAGCACACAGAAACAATGGAAAGCAGGGGTCACGTACAAATCTTGGAAAAAACAAGATCTTAACTGGTGATCTTCACGTAGGATTTTGAGCCAAGAGATCTTGGCAAAAACAGGAAAAATTTCTTTCCTGTTTAAGTATCAGACCCAACTTTGGCCAGCACACACACACACTAAGATTTCGACATAGCATTTAGTTGCGCACATACACACTTAGGAAATCAGAGCCACACACTAGCAAGATTTCGAAATAGCACTTAGAGCTAGGGTATAAATACAGCTTTTTTATGGGTCTGCAATTTTGGGGGAAAAACTGACTCATGATGTTGCGCTGAACTTATGAAGTGTTTAAGACAGCTGTAGGTATTTTGAATTGTCAGTAAATGTTTCCCCCCTCCGGAAGACAAAATTGTGTGAATCGTTTTCAAGTGTTCTTCTTTCTGAATTCTACCAATGAGACACCACATGTACATGATACAACTTTTAAAACAATTAATCAAATATAAGCAGCCGTTCGTTGTGATTTGAAGGATGTCAAAAATCATGGGCATCAAGTAGACAGAAATACGTAATAAAGAAAGCTGCCAGTTGTTTAATTGGGGATGGATGGATTATGGAAAGTTGTTTAAAGCAATTTAAGTCAGCTTACAGTGAATAGGAGTCCATGAAGCCTGGTCTTTGCTGGTTGGAAGTAGATGTTGGGGTTTGAGAGTGGAGGCACTGGTCTTTCAGGTTGTTTGGAGGTGAGGCTAGACAGGTTTGAGCCAGGGGATATGAAGGCCAATATTGGTGAGCCTTGGTGGAAGGAGCAGGACAGAAGCCTCGGGGGAAGGAGATTAGACAAGAGTCTTTTCCAAAGTGGATCCTGAAGCACAGAAGTACAATCAGGTTTTAGACAGAAGAACCAACAGGAGGGAGAAAACTCAACGCTTAAATTGCTCCAGCTTTCTCTGATTGAGGGAGACTGCTCCTTCTTAAAGACCACCACAGATTGAGGTAATGGAATCCAGCTGGACTCAAGTAGCCTGCCACCCTTTGAGAGAAAAGGGAAAAGACACACAGCCAATCCACCCAGCTCTGGAAACCTGACACTTCTGGGAGGTATTCCACTTTCTGGAGGACCTCCTGTGTGGTACCGGTTCCCAAAACGATGCACGCCAAGGAACCGGTCCACTTTAGACCAGTTGCCCTGACCCTCCCACCTGATGAAGACCATGGAGCGCCTCTTCCTAGCTCACCTACGCACCGTGGTGAACCCCACCCTGGATCCACTGCAGTTTGCTTACCGACCTGACATCGGAGTGGAGGATGCAATGCTGCAGCGGGCACTCACCCACCTGGAGACCACCGGTACAACAGTGAGAGTCATGTTCTTTTACTTTACCAGTGCTTTCAATACCATCAGACCAGCACTGCTGATGGGGAAGCTGGAGGACGTTGGAGTGGACAGACATCTTGCTGCCTGGACCATGAACTACCTCACTGAACGCCCTCAGTAGGTGCAGCAGCACAGCTGTCAGTCACAGCTGTCTGCAGCACCCCGGCCCCCCAGGTCACCATTTTGTCTCTCCATTCCTCTTCACACTCTACATCTCGGACTTCTCCTACAATACTGGCAGATGCCATCTCCAGAAATTTTCAAATGACTCTACCAATTTTGGTTTTGTTTCTAAGGGGAACAATCTGGAGTATCAATGAAGTTTATGGACTGGTGTGAGAAGAACCACCTGTGCCTTAACACAAGTAAGACCATGGAAGTTTATGGACTGGTGTGAGAAGAACCACCTGTGCCTTAACAAAAGTAAGACCAAGAGGACCACTTCTGTCCCAGGCTGCGCTCTGGACTGGAAGTGTCTGAGAGGAGGATGTTGTCAAAGCTTACATCGACCATGGACAACACCTCTCCCCCCCGCACCAGACTGTAGAGGAGCTGAGCAGCTCCTTTAGTGAAAGACTTATACACCCTGTTTGTAAAAAGGAGTGCTACCACAGATCACTCACCCCTAGTGCCATTAGACTCTACAATATGACACTTTTAAGGCCATATTTGTATGTGCAAGTACTGTTTAATGTGCATTTAATGTGCATTTAATGTGCTTTTATATTTGATACCTAGTGCATTAGCTATATATGACTTAGACATAGACCTAGCCAACTGTTATTGTTATTTTGTATACAAAGTACAAAAACTTACAAAATTTAGTTTTGTACAGCTTTCATCAAATTTCCATTTCTTAAAGTGCTGCAGTGTTCAAATGTAAACAGTGTTGGGAGAAAAAAACATTGTACAAAAAATGCATTGGAATACATATGGAAGTTCAGAGAATTAAATTTGTATGGTGCAAATATGCAGAGTTTTGAATTAGTGTTATCAGTCTGATGCGGAGTCAGTAACATGATTAATAGTTTTCAGAACAGTCCAGATGTGTGATTGTGGTGAGGAAGAAGCTGTTCCTTAATCTGCTGTACCTGCATTGAAAGATGCGTCTTCCCAGAGGGCAGCAAGGAGAACAGTCCATGGTGGGGGTGAGAGGGGTCATTGATGATGTTACGGACTAGTGACATGCAGTGCTGGAATAAAATATCTTTTAGGGAGGGGAAATGAGCCCTAATGATATTCTCTGCAGTAGTTCTCACCACTCTTCCCACTTTTTTCCAGTCTGAGATATTGCAGCCTTCACACCACAGAGTAAGAAAGCTGGTCAGAACGCTCTCTATGGTCCTCTGTAGAAGGTCTTGAGGATGGGTAGGGGTAGGTGGGCTCTCTCCATCCTCCACAGGAAGTACATGTGCTTTTATGCCCTTTTGATCAGTGAGATGGTTTTTACAGTCCAGGTGAGGGTGTCCGTGATGTGCACCACGAGTAATTTGGTAATTCTGACCACCTCTACTGCTGTGCTGTTGATGAGCAGTGGAGCATGGTTAGGCCGGTTCTTCCTTAAGTCTACGATGATCTCCTTCGTCTTCTTCTCATTCAGAATCAGGTTGTTGTCTCTGCACCAGTCCAACAGCTGTTTACCTCCTCTCTGTAGTCCTGGTCATTGTCGTCTCTGATGAGCCCCACAAACATGGTGTTGTCTGCACACAAAAGTAAATTGTATAGAAAGAAAATTCCATTCTCTTTTCTTTTTGTCAAATTATTTACATTCATTAGTTTTCAAAATACAACCTGAATAGTGCACCAGTCACAGCGGAAAGACTAGGATTTATAGTTTATTGTTATCACTACAGATAAAAATTACTGATGGATGGTTTCTGGGAAAAGGCTGCATGTTGTTACAGTGGGTAGTGCTGGTGCCACGCTGCAAGAAGGATCTTGTTTTGATTCATCTTTCTCATGCGTGCATGCAAGGGTTCTTTCTGAGTATGCCATCTTCCTCCCACAGTCCAAAAACATGACAGTTAGGTTAATTGGCTTCACTAAATTGTCCTTAGGTGTGAGCGTGTGTGTATGGTTGTGTGTCTTTGTGTGTTTTTGTGCTGCTCTGCGACAGACTAGTAACCAGTCCAGGTGTACCCCGCCTCAATAGACTGCTGTTGCGTTAGGCATTGGCCCCCTGACAAGGACTAAGTGGGAGAAATAATGAATGGATGGATGATTTCTGGAAAATAAAAAAGTAAAATGTTTCACTACTGT
>JAGKQL010000050.1:374013-390261 GCA_018398635.1 Cyprinodon brontotheroides | reverse complement strand
ATCATCCATCTATTCATTCATTCTTTCGCTTTGTCCTTGTCAGGGGGCAAATGCCTAACGCAACAGCAGTCTATTGAGGCGGGGTACACCTGGACTGGTTACTAGTCTGTCGCAGAGCAGCACAAAAACACACAAAGACACACAACCATACACACACGCTCACACCTAAGGACAATTTAGTGAAGCCAATTAACCTAACTGTCATGTTTTTGGACTGTGGGAGGAAGATGGCATACTCAGAAAGAACCCTTGCATGCACGCATGAGAAAGATGAATCAAAACAAGATCCTTCTTGCAGCGTGGCACCAGCACTACCCACTGTAACAACATGCAGCCTTTTCCCAGAAACCATCCATCAGTAATTTTTATCTGTAGTGATAACAATAAACTATAAATCCTAGTCTTTCCGCTGTGACTGGTGCACTATTCAGGTTGTATTTTGAAAACTAATGAATGTAAATAATTTGACAAAAAGAAAAGAGAATGGAATTTTCTTTCTATACAATTTACTTTTGTGTGCAGACAACACCATGTTTGTGGGGCTCATCAGAGACGACAATGACCAGGACTACAGAGAGGAGGTAAACAGCTGTTGGACTGGTGCAGAGACAACAACCTGATTCTGAATGAGAAGAAGACGAAGGAGATCATCGTAGACTTAAGGAAGAACCGGCCTAACCATGCTCCACTGCTCATCAACAGCACAGCAGTAGAGGTGGTCAGAATTACCAAATTACTCGTGGTGCACATCACGGACACCCTCACCTGGACTGTAAAAACCATCTCACTGATCAAAAGGGCATAAAAGCACATGTACTTCCTGTGGAGGATGGAGAGAGCCCACCTACCCCTACCCATCCTCAAGACCTTCTACAGAGGACCATAGAGAGCGTTCTGACCAGCTTTCTTACTCTGTGGTGTGAAGGCTGCAATATCTCAGACTGGAAAAAAGTGGGAAGAGTGGTGAGAACTACTGCAGAGAATATCATTAGGGCTCATTTTCCCTCCCTAAAAGATATTTTATTCCAGCACTGCATGTCACTAGTCCGTAACATCATCAATGACCCCTCTCACCCCCACCATGGACTGTTCTCCTTGCTGCCCTCTGGGAAGACGCGTCTTTCAATGCCGGTACAGCAGATTAAGGAACAGCTTCTTCCTCACCACAATCACACATCTGGACTGTTCTGAAAACTATTAATCATGTTACTGACTCCGCATCAGACTGATAACACTAACTCAAAACTCTGCATATTTGCACCATACAAATTTAATTCTCTGAACTTCCATATGTATTCCAATGCATTTTTTGTACAATGTTTTTTTCTCCCAACACTGTTTACATTTGAACACTGCAGCACTTTAAGAAATGGAAATTTGATGAAAGCTGTACAAAACTAAATTTTGTAAGTTTTTGTACTTTGTATACAAAATAACAATAAAAGTTGGCTAGGTCTATGTCTAAGTCATATATAGCTAATGCACTAGGTATCAAATATAAAAGCACATTAAATGCACATTAAATGCACATTAAACAGTAATTGCACATACAAATATGGCCTTAATAGTGTCATATTGTATAGTCTAATGGCACTAGGGGTGAGTGATCTGTGGTAGCACTCCTTTTTACAAACAGGGTGTATAAGTCTTTCACTAAAGGAGCTGCTCAGCTCCTCTACAGTCTGGTGCGGGGGGGAGAGGTGTTGTCCATGGTCGATGTAAGCTTTGACAACATCCTCCTCTCAGACTCTTCCAGTCCAGAGCGCAGCCTGGGACAGAAGTGGCCATTCTCACCCGTTCTTTCAGTCTCTTTCTGTCCCACTTGTGCTGCCAGGGGCCCAGACGACAGCGTAGAGGAGGGCCGATGCCACCACAGAGTCATAGAAGGTTTTGAGCAGGGGCCTGCTCACTCCAAAGGACCTCAACCTCCTCAGGAAGTGGAGGCAGTTCTGGCCCTTCTTAGGCTATACAGGGTGTTGGAGTTATGAGTCCAGTCCAGCTTATCATTGACCTGAAAACCCAGGTATTTGAAACTCTCAACAGTTTCTATGTCCTGCTCCTGAATGTTCCGGGGGAGTGATGGGGGAGTCTTCTCCTGAAGTCCAACACCATTCCATGGTCTTACTTGTGTTAAGGCACAGGTGGTTCTTCTCACACCAGTCCATAAACTTCATTGATACTCCAGATTGTTCCCCTTAGAAACAAAACCAAAATTGGTAGAGTCATTTGAAAATTTCTGGAGATGGCATCTGCCAGTATTGTAGGAGAAGTCCGAGATGTAGAGTGTGAAGAGGAATGGAGAGACAAAATGGTGACCTGGGGGGCCGGGGTGCTGCAGACAGCTGTGACTGACAGCTGTGCTGCTGCACCTACTGAGGGCGTTCAGTGAGGTAGTTCATGGTCCAGGCAGCAAGATGTCTGTCCACTCCAACGTCCTCCAGCTTCCCCATCAGCAGTGCTGGTCTGATGGTATTGAAAGCACTGGTAAAGTAAAAGAACATGACTCTCACTGTTGTACCGGTGGTCTCCAGGTGGGTGAGTGCCCGCTGCAGCATTGCATCCTCCACTCCGATGTCAGGTCGGTAAGCAAACTGCAGTGGATCCAGGGTGGGGTTCACCACGGTGCGTAGGTGAGCTAGGAAGAGGCGCTCCATGGTCTTCATCAGGTGGGAGGGTCAGGGCAACTGGTCTAAAGTGGACCGGTTCCTTGGCGTGCATCGTTTTGGGAACCGGTACCACACAGGAGGTCCTCCAGAAAGTGGAATACCTCCCAGAAGTGTCAGGTTTCCAGAGCTGGGTGGATTGGCTGTGTGTCTTTTCCCTTTTCTCTCAAAGGGTGGCAGGCTACTTGAGTCCAGCTGGATTCCATTACCTCAATCTGTGGTGGTCTTTAAGAAGGAGCAGTCTCCCTCAATCAGAGAAAGCTGGAGCAATTTAAGCATTGAGTTTTCTCCCTCCTGTTGGTTCTTCTGTCTAAAACCTGATTGTACTTCTGTGCTTCAGGATCCACTTTGGAAAAGACTCTTGTCTAATCTCCTTCCCCCGAGGCTTCTGTCCTGCTCCTTCCTCAGGCTCACCAATATTGGCCTTCATATCCCCTGGCTCAAACCTGTCTAGCCTCACCTCCAAACAACCTGAAAGACCAGTGCCTCCACTCTCAAACCCCAACATCTACTTCCAACCAGCAAAGACCAGGCTTCATGGACTCCTATTCACTGTAAGCTGACTTAAATTGCTTTAAACAACTTTCCATAATCCATCCATCCCCAATTAAACAACTGGCAGCTTTCTTTATTACGTATTTCTGTCTACTTGATGCCCATGATTTTTGACATCCTTCAAATCACAACGAACGGCTGCTTATATTTGATTAATTGTTTTAAAAGTTGTATCATGTACATGTGGTGTCTCATTGGTAGAATTCAGAAAGAAGAACACTTGAAAACGATTCACACAATTTTGTCTTCCGGAGGGGGGAAACATTTACTGACAATTCAAAATACCTACAGCTGTCTTAAACACTTCATAAGTTCAGCGCAACATCATGAGTCAGTTTTTCCCCCAAAATTGCAGACCCATAAAAAAGCTGTATTTATACCCTAGCTCTAAGTGCTATTTCGAAATCTTGCTAGTGTGTGGCTCTGATTTCCTAAGTGTGTATGTGCGCAACTAAATGCTATGTCGAAATCTTAGTGTGTGTGTGTGCTGGCCAAAGTTGGGTCTGATACTTAAACAGGAAAGAGATTTTTCCTGTTTTTGCCAAGATCTCTTGGCTCAAAATCCTACGTGAAGATTACCAGTTAAGATCTTGTTTTTTCCAAGATTTGTACGTGACCCCTGCTTTCCATTGTTTCTGTGTGCTAATGTTCAAACACCCTGACCACTGTATTCTCTGTTTGTGTTGCTAATTATGTATTAGGCTTTGAAATATGTTTACACAGTGTGAAAATTATATAGCACCACTAAAAATATTAAAACACACAAAGACCAAACTGTTTCAATGCTTCAAAAGATTTATTTTGCAATAGAAATAGATAAGGTTTATTAGAGCAAAAAGCAGTCTCTCTTTAAGACATTCAGTGGACTCTTTCGAAGCGGACCAGAGAGACAATCCACTCCCAGAATCTTGTGGCTTTTTTCAATCTTTGGCATTACAGCAGATGGGGTGAACATGAGTACAATTGATTAGACATCAAGGTTGGGATGTTTGTTTAATCCATAGTGCAGACAGATGGTAATCTTTTAAGGCAACTGTAATCTACTTCACATCTGCAAGCTGTAGGAAAAACAAGTAAAATTGGCAAAGGCAATACATTTTCACCATAATACGACCTGATTAAAGACAGAGAGAACTACATTGCTTTTAGCCAGCTAGACATACATTGTACATACTAAATGTTTGAATGTGTTAGCAATGCCTTACAATGCTACAGTACACGGACCAGAGAGACAATCCACTCCCAGAATCTTGTGGCTTTTTTCAATCTTTGGCATTACAGGAGATGGGGTTAACATGAGTACAATTGATTAGACATCAAGGTTGGGATGTTTGTTTAATCCATAATGCAGACAGATGGTAATCTTTAAGGCAACTGTAATCTACTGAACATCTGCAAGCTGTAGGAAAAACAAGTAAAATTGGCGAAGACAATACATTTTCACCATAATACGACCTGATTAAAGACAGAGAGAACTACATTGCTTTTAGCCAGCTAGACATACATTGTACATACTAAATGTTTGACTGTGTTAGCAATGCTTTACAATGCTACAGTACACTACATTAAACTAAAAACATTACACTAGCATTACACTACATTATGTAGTGTACTTACAGTACACTACATTACCTAAATGGTTAATTGCAAGGCAGTTATAACTCCTGGTTCATTTAGGCCTTGCTGGGTCCTTCTTCTTCTTCCTGCTCTTCTTGTCCTTCTTCTTCTTCTTCTTTTTCTTCTTGTCCTTCTTCTGCTTCTTCCTCTCCTCCATGATCTGCTTCTTCATCTTCTAAAAAGATTAAGTATTTAGGGGTAACTTATATTCAAGATCAGTTACTATAACTATAATAAGCTAAATAAACAAACCATCTAAAGCCCCTTCCTCCTCATCAAATTCATCTTCTAGATCTGGAAAACAAAAACACAGAGATTTACACTTTTATATTTTAGTACAAAGATTGATGTTTATAAAGGAATTGTAGGTGACCAGCCAAGTACCAGTCAAGGACCCATCTAGAAAAGTTGGGAAAATTTGAATGGCTGCTACTGTAGAAAGCAGGATGCTGCCTATAGCGTGGCACTTTTTTGTTGTTCTTTGGTTTTCACAAACATGACTGGCTGTGATGCTGACTTGGTTACTATTACTTTGGTGTAATAACTTATTATAATTTGTATATATCTTTTGAAATAATGTTTAAGATGAAAAGGTTGACAATTTCAATAATCACTCTATCAGGAATGGCGTACGATTCCCTTTCCCTGGGTTTTATTGATGACATCAGTATTTCCTTTTTATTTTACAGTTACATTTCTGAAGTCGTAGATTTCTAACAATGAAATATGGTGCGCTTTCACATTTTGCCTTGTTTACCCAACAAACTCTATGATCGACTGCACAATTTAAGTACACCTGTGGCAACACTGATTAGTTGAATTTAGTTTGAATAGGTAACATTAAGTAAACAAGGCATCCTTTTGTTGAAACCAAGTAATAGTGCCTGGACATAATGTACCTCAGTTGAATCGGAACTGTATCCAAATCTGGCTTCTCTGAGTGAGTTTATTATATTTTCCACATGCTAATCAAATTTCAATTTCTAAATCAATCAATAAATAAATTAATAACTAAATAAATTCAAATTTCACCTTCCACAGCAGTTTCCTCATTTTCAGGGTCTACTGTAGAACACACAAAGCTAGGTCTGTCTGTCTGTCTGTCTCTCTGCATGTCTGCTGTCTGTCTGCCTGCCTGCCTCCTTGTCTGTCTGTCTGTCTGCCTGTCTTTACATGATTTATATCACTGTGTGCTCACCTTTAAAAAAAAACTCACCTTCATGTTCATCCTCAGCCTCTGTGGAAGTTAAACAGATTCATTTTAGGCGTATTTTACGTACTCAACTGTTCTATTTCATATTTTGAGTTGGAGACTGTAGAGACAAGTTCAAGTCTAATGAATAATTACTGGAGTTAGTTCACACAAGTATCTGTAGTTACTGGATTAGTAATGATTATTCAGGATAGACTCACCTGCAGAAACTCCCTCCTCAGTTTCAGTTTCATTCTTGGCATCTATGGATCATAAATAATTATATTATAGGTGGATTTTGTTCACTAACCTCCTCCAACTGGTTGCTGCTCTGTTTTTTTCATAAAACAAAAGTTTTTAACTTTAGAAAAACAACTTATGGCTTAATCACAAATTAGCACAAAGCTGATATGGCACACCTTTGGAAACAGCCTCCTCAGTCCTAGTTTCATTTTTGGCATCTGTGGGGGATAAAAAAATATTTTATAGGTGGATTTTATTCACTAACCTACTCTAACTGATTGCAACGTTTGCCTTAATCCCAAATTAGCACAAAGTTGATATGGCTCACCTTTGGAAACAGCCTCCCTAGTCCCAGTTTCATTCTTGGCATCTGTGGAGGATAAATACTGTGTTATTGTAGAGTTACTTCTCAGAATCAGTTCTTCTATCTGGTTACAGCTAACCATTTGGTTTGTCTTAAGCACTCAAGAGAAACTACAGCTATTTAAATATGTTCCTCCTAACTGGTTTAAGTTGGTATATTTGGTTCATTTGACTCAATCACATTAGACACCTGAAACTTTAATGTGTCACAATATCAGCCATATTAAACTCATCTGAAATAGGAAATGTGCCACGGCTGAAAAGGTAGCACCTAAGGGCTCATATGCATAAAAAAACTTAAGACTACGCTCTTAATTAATTCACTTCAAAATGTCTTTAATTATATGTTTTCTCTTAGAAGATTTACCATGCAGAGAGTAAATTTATTCAGAGAGCAACCTTAAGGGAGCCCCTTAAGAGGAAAAAATGTTTGAATTAGTGAGGAAGATTTTTAGTAAGCATAAAACTGGATTAAGCAGAGAAGATGGTGGAAATAGAGCTGTCTGGCTGGACCGCCGCCCGTAAAATACAATTAGTTATATAAAGACAAAAATTTACTTTTTTATCTCCATAGTTCAAGATGTATTGTACAGTATCTGTAAAGTAGCTTGAGATAATATGTGTTGTGAATTGGTGCAATATAAATAAGCTGAATTGAATGAAAAAAATAAATAAATGGAAAAGTGTTGAATAATCATGAGAACAATCTATATAATACAAAAAAACATAATTTTGATAGTATTTCTGTCAAGTCTTCATTAAAATAACTCTATGCAAATATATGAATTACTCTTATGCTCTGGCACCTCGGCAGACATTTTTAGGCTAAGGCAGAATCTCCCCACAAAACAATCTTGGTGAACACTGACCATGCTGTCCTTTACCTCAATACAGTAAAATACCTTTAGGATATTATTTAGTAGAAAAAATATACCTTTAAATATAGCACACTATGCTGTAAAAATACCCAAGTATTGGGCTTACATTTATTAAATGCCAATACTGTATATTGTACTTACTAGAAGCAAGGCTGAGAGCCAGCAGGGCACAAAGAAAGAATATCAAAGTAAGCAGCTTCATGATGCAGGTGGAGAAAAAAATCACCTGCAAAACATAAACATAGGAATCAAAGAGAATAAATTATTTTGAATCCTTAACAGTTTTTACCCAACTTTGGAGCTGAACTACCTTCCCTCGTTCAACTAAGCTTCAGACTACAGCCTTAGCTTGTCTGTTTCGAAGTGGTGATCAACACCAGAAGCAAACCTTTTATATTGTTTTTACCAGAAGCAGGATGAAGGTAAGCAAACACACGCATAAAACACACATATAAAATGACCTGTGTTCATTGAAACTTTGGTATTATGCGGTTGTTATGCTTGTATCACATATCATGACTCTGCCTGCTCTTTCAGTTTGAAGTTATTTGTTTAGAAAGGAGGCTAATTAAACATCAGTATCCCTCTTAAGTTGTCCAACATCCCTTTTAGGTTTATTGTTCAGTAATTCTAAAATAAATATCAACCTTACCTGAAATGTACAATCTGAAGTTACTTAAAACTAGAAAACACAAATCATTGTTTAATATCCTAGTTGCACATTTTAGCCATTTACAAAAATAGTCACTAGATAAATTAAAACCAAGGTTCACTTTAAAACACAGTTACATTTTAGCAAAGGATCTGTTGACAGTTTTCAATCATCAGACCCAAGAAAAAACTGCTTAAATGAGAAACAGTAAAAAAATTATAAGGATAAAGAATTATAAGAGTCTCTTGCTAAAGGCCTGCAACACATTTTATAGGACAGATAAAAGAAAACCACCCAGTGTTGACAGGGGAGCTGAAGGTGAATATAAAAGATTCCTTAAAAAGAGGACATGTGGTTAATTTAAAAAGAAATAGACAGTAGTGTCAAAAGTACAAATATTTATTTCTTAAGTAGAAGTATAGATACTGCAGCTTAAAAACACTCTGCCAAAAGTTGAAGTATCAACTTGACCTCTTTACTTAAGTAAAAAGTATGTGCTCCAAAAACTACTTAAAGTATAAAAACATAAATTAACCATTATAAAAAAAAACAGCCAGATGCCACTTTATGAATTGAAAGCTCAATTTTTTCCACTATTTCGAAATATTTTTTGAGATAGGGCGAAGGATGAGGAGGTCTTGTTGGTCTCCATCTCCCGATACGCTCTCACCTGTGTCCGACCTTTCAGACATTTCAACATCATTTTCTGAATCCGACATTTTAGCATGGCATAGACAATTCCACGTTAGCAGTTTGAAGAACACATGCTTGCTTCTGATGATTTCCTTTAGTTAACCAATGAGTGTTTGCGTTATATGACTCAACCAATGACATTAGTTTTTACTAGATTTGGATGGTGCCACTCATCTGCATTGGATGGCGCACATGACGTGAAATAAATATTTAGAAACATTAAACCGAAGTTAAGAGTAACAAGTAACTGTTTGTTTTAAAAATGTAAGAAATATAAAGTACAGATATTTGTGTGAAAATGTAATGAGTAGATGTCAGAAGTATGAAGAAGAAAAATAAGTAATAGAGTAAAGTATAGATACCAAAAAAGTGTATTTAAGTACAGTAACAAAGTATTTATACTTCATTACTTGACACCTCTGGAAATACAATATATAAAGAGTGCCTTTTTCTATAAGGTTGTACCATTAATTTTCTAAAACGTTTCTTTCCCACTCTATTTAGCAAAACCTTAAACCGTATCAATTTGTGGTTACGTTTGTACTATGTGTCTCTTTAAAAGGCATGTGTCAGTTCAAACATGAAACAAGATCAGGGAGTTGTCAGTGAGGACTTTATTTGATCTGCTAACATCCTTTATATTAGTTTAGTTTGAAGGAAATATAAACGTCAGGCTACACTGATAAGACTGCTAAAGTAGAAGTATAAATACTAATGTTTAAAAACACTTTTGTAGAAGTTATAAGTACAACTTATAAGTATAAACTTAAGCTTTTTACTAAAGTAAAAGTATAACAGCACAATTTTTAACACTACTTGAAATACAAAATAAAAAGTAATGCGCAAAAAAAATGGTAAAGGTACAGTGGAGGATTTTCGCAAATTTTTTAAATAACCCGCCCTCTCCATTAAAAAAAAAGCACTTGCAGAACCCTATAGCCGCTGCCGAGACGGAATGTCTATTAAATTCGTGTGAGAACATGCATCGCCCATTTTCTCCACTCCCCAGAAATAGGGTGTGCCGGAAATGCTGGTGTTTAGGGCATAGATCTTGCAATCCTGAGGTTCAGGGTTCAAGCCCCATTCCCAGAGACTGCCACTCTTGCTCTCTGAGCAAGACCTGTAATCTTACACTACTGCCTGGTCACCCCACGATGGCAGCCCACTGCTCCCCAAGGGGTTGGCTTAAATGCAGAGCTAAATTTCTCCAATATGAGATCAATAAAGTTCAATTATTATTAATATTATTTTTGTTTCCCCTCCTCCATGCTCTATTTAAAAGATGCTGTTTGAATCGCTCATACAAGCTGTTTCCACTATGCCAGACTCACCATAGGAAAGTGAAAATGGGGACAAGCACGTAAGACTTCCGTAAATAGACATATCACCAGAATGATCGACAATTAGGAGGACCACCTATTTTTAAAATCCACCCTGAAAAAAGAACATCCCCCACTATACCTTTAAGGACAAATGCTATACATGTAATGTAACTGCAGTACCCTATTGGAGGAACTTTTTTCTTCAATTCTGTACGATAACTTTCTTATACCTAATTTTCTTAGTTTTATAACTAATGACAGCGTTGTTTAACTTTGCATCGCCTTGAAAAACAATTGATATTGGTATGTGGTGACCAACAAGTTGGAGAAGTAATGAGTCCAACTATATAGGAATTAGATGTCTGGATGAAACAAATTATTTTGATGAATTTTTTTTTTTTTTATATCAACAGGCCATAACGAAGGTAAACTTAAATGAAGAAAAAAAAAAAACAACTAATAAGTCTATTTTTTTAAATGTAAGAGGTAGAAAGTAGAGCCCGCCAAAATGTCTACTTATGTAATGAAGTATTTGTACTTTGTTACTTGACACCTCTGCCCACAAGTAATGGATGAACTAACTGTGAACCATGGAGAATTCAAGCTGACAAATAACATTAATTAGGGCTACACAGGTGATTAAAAGAAGAGATGGAAAACAGCTGGGAAAGAATGTGCACTGAGTAAAGCAGGAAACACAGAAAACAATAGAGCATACAGCCTAATATACTGTATGCAGGTAGCCTAAAATTAACAATCACATAGATACATAAACAATTAAAACAAAAAATAAATAAAAACTATGCTGTTGAAGATTTTCAGTCATCCAGGTCATAGTCATTCCGTAAAAGTTTAAAAAACAATCCACTGGACTTGGTTTCCAAGTGTTAGGGTTAGACATTTCACTTCCCCTCCAGGAAGCTTTCTCAATTCAAATGTCTGGATCTGCAGTGAGTTTGAGTGTTTATATAGACAAGGCCTTGTATTACTTGGAAACATGCAAAATTGAAACCGTGGCGGGGTCGTTTGGTTCCATTGTTTTGCCTGTAATATCTGAAACCTGTCTATGATTCTGAAGGTCGGTCGTTATAGGAGGTATTTTTCACCTGGCTGAAGAGAGGTACTTTTGTTCCTCTGTGATGGGAGTGTGGGGGGGGGCGGTGATACTGGAAGGGATCATCTCTATAACTGAAATTGTAAGTTTTTGGAAGCTGGAATCTGAGTCCACCACCTCTGTTTAAGGTTGGTTTTCTTTAACATAGATGGGTTCCTTCACTTCTCAAACCATCTATTTTCTTTGTAACAATACCTCCTTAGCGACCGACCCTTAACAATCATAGACAGGTTTCAGGTATTACAGGAGACAATCCCCCCCTTAACGGCAATCCCCCTTTAACGACCGACCCCTAGAATCATAGACAGGTTCAGATATTACAGGCTAACGATGGAACTAAACGACCCATTCATTGGTTACCATTTGCATGTTTCCAAGCAATACAAGGCCTTGTCCATATAAGACTCAAACTCACTGCAGATCCAGACATTTGAATTGAGAAAGCTTCCTGGAGAGGTGGCGAAACGTCTTTGAATCTTGAAAACCAAGTCCAGTGGATATTTTTGAATTTTCGCGGAATGACTATGACCTGGATGACTGAGAACCTTCATCAGCATATTTATCCAGCATGTGAACATTCTGGTCCTCAAAAGAATGTCCTTTGTCCACAAGGTGTAGATGTACTGCAGAGTCTTTTCCAGAAGAGGCTGCTCTTCTGTATTGGGCCATGCGTCTGTGGAGAGGTTGTTTGGTTTCTCCAATATAAAGATCAAAGCAATCATAAGGGATTGTGATGTTTTTGCTTTTAATTTTCTAACAGCTGTCTTCTGCTGAGTGAATTTTGAATTTCCTTGTTGATTTGATAAACTCCCAGTTTTGGTATCCACAGTTTGGGAGAGAATCTTTGATGTGTTTCTGTTCTTTGTGCTCCCCTTCTGTTTTAGTAGGGACATTTTCTGCCCGGTGTTGTAAGGTTCTGATGACTGAGAGTTTGTGTTCCAGTGGGGGGTGTGAGTCAAAAAGAAGATACTGGTCCGTGCGAGTAGGTTTCTTATACACTTCAATGTCTAGGCTTCCATCTCCTTCCATGCTTACCAAACAGTCCAGAAAGGGTAGATTGTTGTCCTCGGCATCCTCTCTGGTGAATTTGATGTTATGGTCAACAGGGTTGATGTGCCTTGTGAAAGCTTCCACTTCCTCTAGCTGGATTTTGACGAATGTGTCATTCACATATCTAAACCAGTGGCTTGGTGGTGTTCCATTGAAAGTGTCTAAAGCTCTCTTTCCATTTCTTCCATATAAAGATTGGCTACAATTGGTGATACTGGAGATCCCATTGCACAACCATGCTTCTGTCTGTAAAAATTATCTCTGAATTTGAAATAAGTTGTGTAAAGACAAAGGCCCAGTAGTGTGCAGATCTGGTCAGGAGTGAAATTAGTCTTGTTGTTTAAGTCACTATCTTGTTGAAGACTTGTCCTGACTGTTTCCACTGCCTCTGTTATAGGTATGCATGTGAAAAGTGAAGTAACATCAAACAACACCAGAGTTTCTCCTGGTGCCATCCTTAAATGTTTGACTTTGTTAGCAAAGTCTTTGGAGTTTTCTATGTGATGTGGTGGGTTTACCCCAAAGGGGGCTAAGATACGCCATTATACAGTAGCTGTAAGTTCACGTCACATTTTCAGCGGTCTTCTGGAACACATCAGATACACTGATATGCGTTGGAAATAAGTTCTTGATAACTTACAGAAGTTATGCACAAGTTATTCATAGGTTTTGGATAAGCTAGATGCCCCAACTTATGGGTAACTTATACTTAATTTATATCAATGTTTAGATAGATTACCGGTAACATATGCCCCTCGTATGAGCATATATGTCGGGAAATGTTGCCGTATGTCAACATGTGCCAGCATGCTTCAGCGTGTTTTAGCGTGCTCATAACTTATACAAAACTTACCCATAACTTATCAGCGTTTTGCAAGATTTTTGGTACGTCAGGCATGCATTGGTCTAAATCTGCAAGGTGTGACAACAACAGCACTAAAAAAAAAGTTTACTATGAAGTTTAAGTATTTTATCCAGAAGTCCTGTGCTTCTGACATCACTCATTAACATTAAAGTGAAGTCAAAAACACTTTTAAGCTGTCAAACAAGAATGTTACATTTTATACAACGAGCAGCAGTGATCAGTAAAAGCTCCCTTTCAACAATAAGTTGGGTCAAAATTCAATTTTAAGAAAAACTAAACTCGTTAGTTCATATAGTAATATGGATTTATAGTTTCCTTAGTAAAAATGGATATATATATTTGTTCGATTAAAAAAAAAAAATAAAACATTAGTATTTTTAGGCATAAATACACAGTTTTTCATCTTGTATGGCAGTGATTATGAACTGTGGAAGTTAACAGAAGAGAATATTCAACTATTCCTTAGAAAACTCTTGTGACTGTCAATCATCATGTAAGCATCAGTTGAAACACATGTAACTGAGTCAGGGAGTCTAAAAGATGACTGTTTGCACTGCAAACACTGACACTATATCAGTTCCAGTAAAGCAAGTAATAACTTCAACAACAGTTGGATTGACCCTTTTGTTCAATGAGTCAGCAGCAGCATACAGTAATCTCATATTACCCTTTCCATCCATTACTTAACATGTTGAGAACTGAGTAAATAGTGAGATACACTAATTGGGAATTGCAAAATGGTGTTTAAAAATATAAAAAATATTTTGATCAGTATCACCCTCCATCCTTTATACCACCCAACCAGTTCTATTTAGCTGTAGATACACAGAACTGGCTTGGAAAAATGTTATCAGACTGTTATAGCATGAAAACCAAGCAAAATCCAATAAACATCAGGGAAAATATCCATTAGGAGCAAGAGACAAGGAAGCAACAAAACAACAAGAAACCAGCAAACAGGAACTGTAGAGGTGCTATATTTATGGGGAAAAGAACAAGGGATGGACTAATGAGCTGATATGGATCAGGTGTAATGGGACTAACTAGAAGGAAGCCAAGGCGAAAGGAACAGGCACAAGGGGCAACAGTGAGCAACTAAAGAAATACCACACTGACAAAACAAACAAACAAAAAAAACAACTACAAAGGAACTACCCTGAAAATGTAATTACTTCAAGCTTTAAATTTTTATTTTTGTATTAAATCCAGAACATGTTATCTTTTTTTACTTTGTTGCAAGTGTTTATTCATAATAAAATAATATGGGATATGTAAAAAAAACCTGACAATCGATAGAGGAGGCTTGTCAGCAACTGACCAATCGCAATTCGTCCCAAAGTGAAAATTTCCCATGCAGGAGCATACTACCACAAAGTTACAGGATTTTGCATAATACATGTGAATTTTGGTCTAAAATGCATGTAATAAAGGGTTGAATGTTGTCAGTGAGAAACATGAAATTTCAGCTTATTTAGTATAGGGAACACAGTAGGGCTTGGAAGTTAAATGTGAAAGATGAACAAAAGCTGCTGATTGCTTGATCAGCTGACCACAAAAGATATAAAATGGAGCAACTATTTTCATGTCGGTATGTAGGTAATATTTATTCAATATCTTGGAGATCAACAAAGCACTGTGCTAAGTTATTCATAATCTATTTTTATTTTTAAGCAATTTGCAAAACAGTCTAAATTTCCATTTTCTTATGTATGGTAAGGTGCTTTTTGTAGAGCTTTGTGAAGAGAGTAAATAAGTACCACTTAGAAGAAGGCTCAAAAAACTAAATATAGAAAAAATGTAGTGCTTAGAATATTTTCTCCATTCTTTGTAAATTCAGCTTTGCTTCTTACTGTCTCTATAGCTGACCTTTATAATTTTCTGTCTTAAGCTCTACTGTCATTCTGGTCCTGTTTAGAGATCATTTCTGTAAAATCCTACTTTACTAATGACAATATTTGTGATGATTAGTTTTGGTTGAGCATGAAATGAAAAACCTATGCATGCTAAAACCATTTTATGTACATGGGTAATTAATTTGATTGTTTTATGATTACATTTGGTTTGCAAAAGGAGGATAAATTGCAAATTGACTGGATGATCATGACTCTAATTCTTTTTGATAAAAGTATAATTATACAAATATTATAACTGTCAGAGAGCAGTGAAGTTTGTGGTTTGTTTTTGGAAACTTCTGTCTCCACCTGAGGGAGCCATTGGATCAGCCTAATCTGATCCAATCTCCACCTGATCAGATGTGCTGCTGCAATAAAATAGAATAGAAAAGAATAGATTTTAACTGTATTGTCATTACACTGTCACAAGTACGAAGCAACGAAAAGTTGTGTGCATCTATCCAGAAGTGCTATACAGGATATAAATATTTATTTACATGTGTGCAGGGACCAAATATGTGAATACTATAAACTGTATTTATAAACAGAGAGTAATTGTAAGAGGCTAAAAACAAATTAATACAGCAGAAATAATGACAGATAATAGCAGATAAAAGATTTACAGATTACATACAACTATGGTGGTGATATACGTGTAAGTGCTGTTGGATCCGTAGGTTGCTGTATAGTTTAAAAAAATAGTTTTCTATGAAATAATAGTTTTTCCAACCATTTTGTTTTTTATTTAATTTCCTTTTCTAAGACAGAACAAAAGAAATGTTCATAGTCACTTTGGACCTGACCTTGAGAGTCCTTATCTTTGATGAGTTGTTTTTATTGAACCCCAACTCCTTGGATCACAATAAACAACTCATCTGTAACTTAATTTAGAAACTGTAAAAAATAAAGTTAATATTTTTTATGAGCATAAAGTGGTTGGGGGGTGGGTGAAAAGGGGAACTTTAATTTTTTTTTTTCTTGTCTGCTCCAGCCATCTCTTTCTCCTTTCTTAGAACGATCTGGACACTTTAAAAGTTGTGCTCTCTGAATGAAGGTGAGAAAGTATGTGTTCACCAACATGACAGTCAATAAAAGAGTCTGAAGCTTGTGGGGCAGCAGGTGGTCCATGGTTTCATAGCCCTGACCAAG
>JAGKQL010000050.1:354897-365751 GCA_018398635.1 Cyprinodon brontotheroides | reverse complement strand
TGTGGGTTAGAGCTCTAGATAAAATCATGACAGTGGGCCTATTCAGAATTGACTAAACTAACTCACAGCAACCATTGTGAGAGCGAAAACTCACTGTTTCCAATCTTTGGCCAGGTCAATTCAGAGGTGAGGATTTTATTTTAAGTTTGTTAAACCTGCTTTGTCAGACGTCTAAAAGACATTAGACTTAACAACCAAGCAAATCTGTGCATCCAGCTTCTGATCACTGTAACGTTTCACACTACGGATGTCGCTACAAGTTTCAAATATATATTAAAAAATTATAATCACCCCCCCTCCCCACAGTGTACATAACTGGCTCAAAGAATTCAAGATGCACAGCCTGAAATAACCAAAAAGTCATAGTATAGTATATTGTAGTATAGTATAGTATAGTATAGTATAGTATAGAATAGTATAGTATAGTATAGTATAGTATAGTAATTTTTTTTTGTCAGTTTTAAGGAGATATAGCCTATAGCCTACTGGACCCATGCATCTGTGGCTAGTCTGGCTAGCCATGCTGCTTGCTATAACTGTTGTTAACTCTTTTAATTCTTATAAAACTATAACTATTTTTATATCCCTGCTGAAAACGCTAAATGATGGAAAATATGGATAATTCATAGTTTTAAAAACTAAATGTGTTGCTAAATAGTGCTGCCATTTATACATAAATATAATAGTAAATAATTATTATAATGTTGTCATTTATCAGTAAATATAATCCAAAGGGATATAGAGCTCACCAAACTTTGGGATTAATTGGTTTTTCTCTTCTTGACATCAAGAGTGTCATCTGAGAAGTCATCTGATGTCCTAGCATCTCACACATCCAACAAAACTAGACGCAGGATGAAGTAAGCTTGTATTCACCATCTTTAACTATCAGCTGTCATGACAGCACTTTTTGGTTCTCTTTAAGTTTTCTTTTTTTTAGCTTTCAGTTATACTTTGATTCATGTCTTTCTTTGTTTTATAGTGTATTGGTTTCACTTCTATTTTTTGTTTTTCTAGTGATTTTTTGTTATATTTTTGAGTTCTTATGTATTTCTTGTTTACCCTCTGTTGCCTTCTTGTGTCAGTCTCCTTCTCCTAGCTCCTTTCTTGATTCCTCTGTCCACACCTGCTCCCAATCTGCCGATTAGCTTGGTCTTTGTTCAGTCACCAATTTAAACACCTCATGTTCAGTCACTTTTTGCTGGTTATTCGTCATTTTCTGGCTCCTCATATGGGTTTTTCCTGGATGTCTCCTAGGTTTTGGTTTTATGTATTTATCATTATGTTTTTTTGCTTTATTTGATGCTTTTTGGACATTAGACCTACAAGAACTCATCTCTGCCTCCCTCATCTCAGCATTTGGGTCTCCCAAAACCTCCACTCAACATAAGCAGCTTACATAAGATATGAACAAAAAAATAAAGTCATGACTCACCAGCACCTCCCTTATTGTTAAAGCCAGACACTTGCATGCGGTAACCTTCACACTCATTATCCACTTTAAATGAAGAGTAAAGAGCAAATTTTTTATTTCCTTCAAAGTCTTCCATGTCAACCATTAATTCCTGGTTTTCAAGGCAGGTCAGCTCATGGATGTTATCCAGACCTGTGAAGGTATTCAAACAATTGATATTTGGCATTTCCATACCTTTTATGTCTTAGCAGGTATGAAGACAGTAAAAATGTTTAGTGGGGCATCAAAGGCATTGGTTTTATTTCATACTGCTTAGGTGCTATTGAGTGCTTAGATATAAAACTTTAGCAACAAAAAAAAAAAATAGCATAAGGACCGGCAGAATCATAACAAAGAAAGTAAGCGGTATTTTTCTTATTAAAATCACAAACCTAAGTACCACCGGCCTGTTGGATTAAATAGGTCCTTGAGTACAATGAAAAAGAACAACCATAAAATTAGTTAGAAAAAAGTAGAGGTTAACCCACAGATATATTCCTAAATGAGGTTTTGTTGATTGATTTGCATCACACTAATAATTGTTACCTCACTATTAGCATTTCCAAAGCCTCTTTTGTACTCTGCCCAGGGCCTATAGAAGTTCACAGAGCCATCCATTCTTCTCTGGAAAACCTGGAAAAACAGAGGTTTCTGTTAAAGAAGTCAAATAAAAATGACTCCTTTGTCAGTTCAAGCTAAAGAGAAGTTGGGGTTATTTTCACTCTTTTACATTAGGTATAGGTATTCTAAGAATAAAAAAGAACTGTTTTTTTTTATTTCAAGTAATGATGAACAACTCACCGTCCAGCGTCCTCCTTCTGAGTCCATGTCACAGTACACCTTCATACAAGTGAAAAATGTAAATAGTTGCCGTGATTTAGTTTCTAGTGACCCCAAGAACCCACATGTAAAGGTCAGGAACAAAGACTATAATTAGGAGTCTAGTTTATGTGGTTTGAATTCAGTTGAAGCTGAAATTTTTATGACACTTTTGGCATAAACATATAGACTAATATTGTATCAATAATATTATAACCTTGTATCAATAATATAACAAACCTTGGCAAAACATCATTTTCCTATGCAGCACCATGGTCGTGGCACAATATTCAAAACTCCCTGCAATTACGGACTCTTATTCCGACCTACAGCATTTTAAATCACTATTGAAAACCGCTTGCACAGAGAATTGTAACTGTTATTCTAAGGTCTAGTTTATGATTGATTTTATTTTTATTTTATTTTTTTTTATTTGAGCCCAAACTCAAATTACATAATAACATCATCAATGCTAAATCTACAATTAACAGCTAAACTATGGTCAAATGTCATGGAGATCTTGGAGGAGAAGGTTATTAAACAGAATTGGTAAATTATCTCCATTCTGGTCTAAAAAAAACCCTCTATTTTCATCTTGGTTCTTAAGAATAAACCAAACTTGAATTCTACCTGAACAGGGGATGTAGGTCCTCTGGGATAAATGGTGTAAACTCCACTCGGCTGGTTGTTGTTCTCTTTGTAGATGTGATTGCAGTCAATGGGCAGCTTAACTTCTTTACAGCAGTGGGTCAGAAGCGGAGCAATGAAAAAGATCACGGATGACAGCTAATGGAAAAGATATAACATTTACTGAATATCCCTGTTCCAAGAAAACTGAGATATATTCAGAGAGCGTGCAGGTGAACTAAAACTTTGTGCCAGAGAAATGTAATGCTTAGAAACAAAAGGGAAGGAAGGAGGAAGAGGAAGGAAGGAAGGGGAAGGAGGAAGGGGAAGGGAAGGAAGAGGGAAGGAAGGAAGGAAGGAAGGGAAGGAGGAAGGAGGGGTCTTAAAGCTACAGTGTGTAAGCATCTCCTCCCCACTAGCTTCTCCACCCACTCAAAAACAAACAGACCATCTTGCTAAAATATCTTTACATCCACCTGTAACTTTATTACACAATAAGAAAATTTACGTTCAATGACCAAAATCAGTATCTGCCAATCCCGATATTGCTGATCCCTGATCACAGCATGGAATCCATAAATTCTTCTATACCCGTTGCACTCTTGTACATTAAGTCCAGTACGGCTAGTATAAAATTTGCTGTATTGGTCAGAGGGGCCAAAACAATGGGACCAGATCAATCTAAACAACAGAGGTAAGGGGAGACGGCATTCTGGAGCTCAGGCAGAAGCAGCCTGAAATCAGTGTAAGGAACAATGACTATGAGAACTTTATAAGTGGGATGAGGCAATCAGTCATGCCCCCCTCCGGAGCTAAGGAACCAGAGGGGTAGACATTACAAAATGCTGGTACTAGCTCACAAGGGTGTAGAAGCACAGCAGTAGATGCTCAGGCAACAGAACACTGAAGGCGATAGAGAGGCTATGGCTGGCCTGAGCTAGCTATAGAGGCTAACATGCGGCATCGCATGACCTCATTTGCTGGGGCACGTGCCCCAGTATGAATGAGCTGTGCCCCAGTATAAACCTCATGAATATTTGCAACAGTGATACATTTTTTTAATGCATCAATTTAGATAATTCCAACGGGAGAAGACGTATATTTCTACTCAAATGCGTAGCTAGTGTGTTGTTAACTCCAAAATGAGGATGTATTAGCGCCCCCACGTCAGCGCATGCTCACTGCAAGAACTAAATTAACGCACTGCTCTCAACTGAGTTGGATGGGACACTGTCCGGCCGCGACGCATTTTTAGTTCTGGTAACGTTTCTTACCTGTCAATTTTATTATTTTCCCAGTGAAACCACATGATTTAAAGGCTACTAACTGAAAATTACTGCATTGGTTTGTTGATGGATATCAGGAAATTTCTCACACGACCACAGCAGGGAAGCAGTAAAACAAGATGAGAGAGGGGAGGTATGGTCCTGTGATGAATTAGTGATTTAAGCTAACTAGTTACATTAGTTATAAGCAATATAATAGATATTTACATAATTATAAATTCACGTTTTTAATGTTTGCTGTGAGAGAATAAGGAATGAAGATGCTGGAGTAGGAAAGGGAGGAGGGGCAAGACTGACAGGCAAGAGACAGGTGAAGGACAGGAGACAGGAGCATGAAGGTGATGAGGGAGCAACAACCAGCGTCCACAAACAAGAAAGGAGACATTAGTGACTTGGGGGGAAAGCATGATGGTCCTAAACAAGTGAAGTTGTCCCACTATCCCCAGGACAAATTTGGAGTAAAAACTTTCATTTAATTCAAAATGGTTTGAAAGCTTTTTATGGTTGAAAAAGAAGAAACCTTGTCATCAAGGATATGCAGTGTGTTTTCAACTTGCTTGATAACACCATGTTCCCCACGCTAACGCAGGTCATCCAGATCTCCTCACAATCAAAAATCAACAGCTGGAGTTGTGAAAGGTCATTCAGTGTGTTGAGAAAAAGACTCCACACTTGGCTGAGGTGCACAATGGGACAAGACAGGCTCCATCATCTTGCTATTTTATCAGTTGAAAAGGAAGAAACTTTCTAAGCTGAGTCACAGTCTAGTGATTGACCGCTTTGCAAAAATGAAAAATAGGAGGAACACTTTAATGCTCAAAAAAAAAGAAAACTTGGGGTTTGGGGTTGAGTTAAACTCCCCTGAACTAAAACTCTGAAACCTAGGAATTAATGATTACTTCAGAATGTGTATACAGGAAACTTTTTACTTTTAAAGTTGAATGTCTTATTTTTTATGCTGCAATCAGGAAATATGTTCATTTCATCACAAACAAATATGCCCTTACATCATTTAATATCTCTCCAACTTTGGTGGGAAATTTTGGTTGGAGATTTATCAGGAGTTGGGCAGTGTGCTTGTCTGTATTTGTGTATGGCAGGAGGGGCATATGCTGTAGGGGGCCAGTGCCCCAGTAAAGAGCTTTGTGCCTAGCAACGCCTCTGGAGGCTACAGCCGACTTTAGCTCAACAATCCAGCGCGGTCGCCTATATAGCGTTGGCATTTGTCATGCTCTTGACTGATGAAGTGCAGCTGATGACTGGCATTGAAGTTATAAAGTAAAAATATGATTTTTTCCCCTCATCATCTCATCAAAACCACTGACAATAGAGAGAGACTTTAAGTGACGGAAACCGAAACTGGAATTAGTCATGTAGTTCCTATGAAGTATAATAGCGCTAATGGGGCAGATTGTTTTAATCCTCAAAATGGAACCATGAGTTGATAAGTAAGCCTGGGGCCAGAGCCTGGGCTTTCAACTGTCTGCTACAAAAACTGGCCCTCTTAGGCACAAAATTTCATACGTCAAGCTTAATATATACAGCTTACTGGGCTTGGCTGGCTGCAAAATGGCTCAGAGAAGTAGGTTCGGCTGAAGAGTCAAGGGGTCGTCGAAGGCACAAAAAAGAAAATTATGATTAATAGTTGTATATTTATTTTCTAATAGAAAGAGTATGGGTTACGTATACATGTTAATGAGCTATATTATATAATTTATATGGATATGAATTAATAGAATATACACACAAATGTGATAATCAATATAATTTCAAAGGAAAAAAACAAAACAAAACCAAAACAAATATATTCCAACAGGATAATTCAAAAGAGCAAAAAAAACACAATTTAAACTCTTCAGTTTAATTAGTAAAAGGTTCACAGTTCATGAGGTCCATTGGGAAAACAAAATCAGAGGATCCAGGTTTGTGAGAACTTTTTCCTACCACACTGTATCGGTGGTTCTCTGGTAGCTCGCCACCCAATGGACAGTCAAGAAACAGCACACAACAAAAAACCTGACCTGAAATCAGGCCAGAATCATAAATTAGTAAAATAATAAACAATAAATTTAATCTTAGCAATAAATAAAAACAATAAGTCAGTTAGTTATGCCATAAATCACAGCACTAAGACACATCAAATAATTTAAATAATAAACAAGATTTCTTTATGAAGCTTCAATGTTTCTAAATATCTCAAGTTAAATTAAAGTGCACTTATTCAAAGATGAAATCATGGGTCAATAAAAACCCAAATTATTTCAACAGTTCCATTTTAATTGTAATGCGCAACACATATCAATAAACAATCAAATCTATTTAAACAAAAAAGAACCATAGTTTCTAAACCTGGAAATGAAAAAAGGAAAGTGCTCTAATTAAATTAAAGCATAAAATAATGTATGACCATTTCATTTACGGCTTGGGAAAAAAATCTTACTTCTTGGTTGGGGAAAAGTTTCCCTCTGAATTAAAAAAAAAATAAAGTCTGAGTGAAGCTTGGGCGTGTCTGGGAGCTCTACCCCTGTTATAGCATGCAACCGGTGTATGAGCATCACAAACTCAAAATGGAATAAAAATAATATACTTTAACTCACCGGAGAGATGATTTGAGAGAGCATATAGGGAATGTCCACCAGGTTATCAGTTGTAAATCTGTAGCATTATTTAAGTTATCAGTAAGTTTGAATGAACAATCAAGCATGAGCCAATAGATGAAAACAAACTTACCGAGTTGTAAGAAGCTAAAGTGATCTATGGTGAAGGCATTAGAGTAAATTAAGCAGCGGTGGAGCAGTCAAGGCGGGTTTTTTTCAAAAACAGAGAAGCCACAGCAAGGAGCAGCTGGGAGCAGCGTTGGCTGTAGCATCTGTGGAGCAATCTGTTTGGGTCAGGGATCCGCCCCTTTTTAAAGGGACAGGGCGCACTACTCAGATTGAACCCGGAAGTAGGGCCTTATGTGCTGTGGCTTACACTTACAGTTCAAGTTTATCAGGTTATCCTCAGCTATCTCTATAGTTATGCTGCTATGGGCGACCAGGCTGCTGGAGGACACAAAGAAGCCAATTCAAAATGCCCCTTCCCAACCATTAACGCCAGCTAAATGGCAGCCCAATTCACTGCAGCTCCAAGCAAATTCCCTTCCAACTTCCAGCCTCTGGCCTTCTCCTGGAAGTGCATATTTTTTTACTCTGACTCCACCCTTTCACTGAATTTCAGGGTCTGACCAGGAGATGGCGCTTCTCTTTAGATCTTAATGTCCACAAATCATGACAGAAAGACTATTTTATTACAAAGACTGATGTTTAAAAATGAATTATAGGGGACCAGCAAATGGCCCGTTTAGGAGAAGTGTGGAAATTTTGAATTCAGCTACTGCTAAGAGCAATCCCTTTTTTTTTTATCATTCTGAGAAATATCAGCTGCCGTGCTGCTGCCATCAACACCTTTGTTTACAGATGTTCGTGCTTTGCCTGTTTTTCAGAGTGTGACTGCCTGGATGCGCTCTCTTCGTCCTCTGATGTGGGGGCTGGCCCCGACCTCGTCTGCCTTGCTGTGTGTTACCTGGATGGGGCTGCCTGTGGAGGTTTCTTCACTTCCTTGCCTGCGAGTTTTTCCTTTCCAAATTTACGCTACAAGCATGCTTAGTGTGTGAGGGATTGCTCTTTGAGTCAATGAGTCGATGCAATCAACTGGTTTTCCTTAGATAGAAAACTGAATCAATTTGGCTGCATGATCTGATTGAATGTAATATTAAGAATGCTCTGCAAGATGACATGTGCTGTGAATTGGAACTATACTGTATAAATAAACTGAATTGAATTGAAATGAACGATATATTTTATTCCTGTCAGAAAATCCCTATAATTAATACACACTGAAGCTTTAACACATTTGAATACAGTAATATATACAATCATACACATAAAATGTTTTTGAAACTGATCTCTATAGCGAATGTTTATAGTAGACTTCTTATACACAAAAAAACATACAATACATAATGCATTAAAAACCCTTGCTAGACAAACTTAAACCTTCTGTTGTCTTAAGAGTACTTTCTGATGACCTAGAAGTCTCATGGGAAGTGGACTGAACAAAGACGTTTTGAGCAATTTCTATTGTTTTCATGCATGCTCAAAAAATTTGTGAAACTGTAATGGTGCCTTGATGTCAGTATGACTCAGAGTGGGAGTAAGATTGATCTAGAAAGAGAGGTAGAAAGAAAAAGCATGATACAAACACCAGATGTGTAGGAAGTAGCAATCCTGTAAACAATAAAAAGAAAAAAGCAATTTGAACCTTTGGTAAGATTTTTTTTGCTTTTTTTTTTGTAATAAATTTAATATTTCACACAAAATATCCACCACCTAACTGATTCTAAATCTAAATAATGAATTCATTTAAATCACTTATATCTAACAAAAGTATTTTTAAAGTAGAAAGTAAAAGCTTACCTTCATCCTTATAGCTAATAAGGATAAAACAGATGAAACCTTGATGTCAGTAATGATAGATGCTGAATGAACTCATCAGCTGCTCTTCAATGTCTCAGACTTTCAGACACCGCTACTTATACCCAGCAAATGTGCTGAGGTTTGACAACACTGGGATAAAAAAAACCTGAAGCATAACACATTACTTCATGGAAAAAAAAAAAACATGTTCCCCTTTATCACATTACAAAACAAATAGTGGATTTTGACAAAGTTCTGCGTTGCTATGGAACACCCTTCTGTTTAAACAAGTTGGAAACACACTATTAGCACCTTCCAAAAACATTTGATCTTTTCTCACAAATATTCATTAGGAAACAACTTTGAAGCTTAAACACACCCAAGAAAGCCCTGTCAATTATCTATAACAACTATTGATGAAATGTATATATAATGGGTAAGTTTAGGAATTTTAATTATAGATGACTACACCAAGAAAAAAAAATCCAAATAATTTAGTTGTAATTACTTTTTTAGTTGTGTAGTTAACACCAGTAAACATCAAATGTTAAAAAATGCAGGGTTCCAATAACTTCCTTTCTGTATGTTTCTGTTCACATGTTTGTCTTCTTTACTTTTCACAATGGTGATCCATGTTTTATCCTGTCTTTAATCTATCTCTTTAGACGTTTTTCTATTAAGTTAATTCTAAAAGAAGATCATTATAAATGTATAGAAGAATGTTTGGGGTGAAGTAGACTGTGACCTTAAATAAAAATGTAATTTAAAGCAGTCATGTCTTCAGAGCATCTGTAAAAATATATTCATATTAGTTTGTATTGTGATGTAGTGGGTGGATTAGACATTTAAATCAAGCAAGGTAAAAGTATTGCTTAACTAACTATTTATTAACTATTGTGTTTACCTTAACTGCTAATGACAGTCAAAGGCTAAGTAGACCTAGTGGCTAATTTCTGACCCAGTCTGACAAAGCTAACAAAGATCATTCTATATTCCCCTCTGAGTTTACACTCCCAGTTGTTGTTTAATAACAGAGTTAATTCTTATACTGACATTACTAACTAGGGTGACCAAACGTCCGTATTTTCCGGGACGTCCCGGGTTTTTTTAGAAAGTGAGGAATTGTCCTGATTTCACTGCGCACAACGCTCCGTGTGACGTAATCCCCGGAGTCACGTCAGTGCAGGCAGTTCTGTTCTTAATCAGAGGCTCTGTTCAAAAACCTAGGACGCGCCACATCCTCCAAGGACGCGGTCTACCTAGACTGGATCCTTCGAAGTCCTTGAAAATAAGGAGGCCGGAAGAGTTTTGGCTGTAAGGGTGAACAGGTCCTCCCTTCAGCGGGTTTTACCGCCGCATGCTCTGTTGCTTAGCAACCGTGAGAAGTTGACACACAAAGCTTGGGGAAAAAGAATGAATACCGAGATTTTCAAATGTTGTTTTTGTTTTATTGTTTTAAGTGAACAAAGACTACACTCACAAGAATCCAGAGTGGAATAAAGGTTCCAACCACCGGAGCAGGAACAAAAATAAAAATCAAATGTAATGATAGAAACCTTAGTCAGTTAAATAACCTGCTGCTGTCATTCTGCACATCTCTGATGTTGCTGCTATTTTCAAATATCCATTACTGTAAAATGTCCATAGCTGCATATTGGTTATTAATTCTCCAGTTTTATATATTTTTAAAACACTTTTACAGAATTTTTTATATATTTTTAACTCTCTTCCATATTATGTTATTCTTATACATTTTTCTAAGGTCCTACATTTGTGTGACCATTTTCAATAATCTTTCTGCTGCTGTAAATTTGCCCATTGTGGGACAATAATAAAGGGGATTTTCTATTCTATTCTATAAAAAGGGGTAGAGAGATATAAGTAAATCTAAACAATGCATCTACAAAATATATCTGCAAAATCTCTAATATTCAACAACCAAAAATACTTAGTTAAGCATATTGTGCAAAACAACAATAAAAAAATTTAACTCCTATCAGATTTATAGTTCCCACTCTGCAGATTTCTTAGAATCTGTCCTTAAATTACAGCCAAACCCATTTACATTGTAACAGATAAAAACCTTTAGATAAATCAAACATTACCGCCACATATCTGACTCTATAACCATTAAAACAACTAGTAACAAGTAACATTTCCTCTCATCACGGAGCAAATCCCGATGATGAGACATTTGTTCTTTCAATCAAAC
>JAGKQL010000050.1:265203-350445 GCA_018398635.1 Cyprinodon brontotheroides | reverse complement strand
TGTTTCAGATTTTGTATTGTTGATTTGCACTTCCCAGCCACCGTACTTCAGGGACACTCTCACTTCAGTTAAATGAATGGCTACTCCATTCATAGTGAGCAACTTCCTTGAATAACAAAAAACGTTTGTTCAAAGGGAGCAGTGCTACAAGAAAAATACACATAGTTAATGTTTATATCAACAAAAACCTAACACGAGCTTTGGAGATCGAGTAATGGAATAAATATTTGTCAACAGACTCAAGTTTTATTTTTAAAGAAAAATTGGTATATTTTAATTATCTATTTCTAGATTGATCATGAACTTTTAATTATTAAACTTTGGTCAGTCTTTATTGCCTTTTATAAATCAGATGCTTTACTCAGTTCTTGTAGCCTTTTTTTCCCCAAAATACTTTTTTACTCTTATTTGAATAATTTCTTGGATGGGTTCTTTAAGCTTTTATGGTATTATAAGATATAGTCACAAAATATGTTTTATGAGCTACATTTGGACTTTGGTAAATTTTTGAATTAGGTCTTTTCAAAAGATAAGAAATCAAGACAGGGGATTTTGTTTTCTTAAATGCACGTGCCAGTTTCCTTGTTTGGAGGCTGGGATAGAAAGTATAAAAGGCCTGATTTTTTAGTCCTCCAGGATATCTCAAATAGGCTACAGACTGATCTTGATAGGGTTGTTCTGCTGTAAAAATTTAAGGAAACTGAGTAACTTCAATTTCTCTTTTTGGGTCTAAGAGTTTAGTTTAATGCTAAACTACTACCCTGAGACATCTTCATTGTTCTGATTTTATTGAAGCTCTTTATTATCTTTGACCATTATTATTCAAACTATGAAGATCCTGAGTTTGCTCGCTTTTCTTTGTGCCTTATTAGCTTTGGGTAAAGCTGCTGGTGAGTTTTGTTTGCATGCATATCATTATAATTTTTTTTATTGATGCAAATATAACTTACACCACACATTTCATATTCAAATACATTTCACAACTTGTATATTTTATCTTGCATAATGTAGTTTCTGTGCTATATGTAATGCAGCTTTTCCAGGTCCTACAGATGAGGTTGAGAGGGATGAATCTCTCACAGAAGGTAAGGATACATGGTTTGTACCTTTAGAGCGCCTTTTCAGGCCACAAAACTTCACAATACTTCACAATACATTCAGTTATTCACCCACACACTGATGGTGGGAAGCTACATACCAATCTGAGAACATTTAGCTAGTCCTTACTTTCTTTTTTGCTGGTTGGTAGGTTTAGGATCAATGACTGAACATCAGGATATAAATGGCAGTCAAAACAATGTCCTCATTACATTTATCGGCAGATGGCCATTCACACTAAGCCTGTGGTTCTGCTGGAGGGTTTCTTCCTGTTAAAGGGACTTTTCCTCTTCACTGTCACTAAGCATGCTCCGGTGCGGGGATTGCCATTTGAGTCAATGAGTGGTGCAATCAACTGGTTTTCATAGATGAAAGCTTTGAATCCATTTGACTGTATGATCTGGTTGAACTGTAAAAAGGGCTTAAGATGACTTGTGTTGTGAATGGGCTCTATGCACAGCTCTCCACTACTGAATTTAAGGCAGCTCCTTTGTTCTGTCTTTCATTACTGGACGAACTGATTTAAATCCAGGTGTGTCTGGCCAGTGTTGTCATATACACCTGGATTAATCAGTGCATCCAATCATGAAAGACGGAAGCTAGAGCCAGATAAAGCATTTTTCACACAATAACACTATAGAAATAAACTGAATTGAATTGAATATAGCAAGATGATTTATAAAATATTTTAGATTATGTTCATGATCAAATGTGTATCTTTCCCAGACCCCAGCAAGAAATTTGAAACTGAGGAAAACCTTTTAGATGGTAAGATTTTGTTTGACATTTATTTATAATTTGCAGAATCTCTGATAGGTACAGTAAGTATGCAAAAAGTACATTTAACAATATAATTTTGCCCAACTGTGTAGCTCCTCTTGGGGAGGATACTGGAAACAACACAAATGTAGAAGGTTAATGGATCTTTTCTTCAGTTCATTTCAGAATATATATATATTTTTTGCTCATCTCTCCCTCCTCTGTTACCCAGAACCACTCTTTGATTCTGTGACTGAAGAAATGTATTTGAAAGGTAGGTTTTTGTTTTGGTTTTGTTTCTGACTAAATCACTTTGTTTTAGCAATTATCATCATTCTTAATCAATGAGAGGCAAACTTAATCATGGATGACTTTAAATGAACAATATCTCATGAAAAATTCCTAACATTTAGAAAATAAAAACAAGCAATGTGGTACAGGATTATCAACAGCACAAGGACATGATTAATTCCAGTTAACTGTACCATTATATTAAATAAGTTCTAAGTTTACTTACAATGTGGTGATACCACTGTACATCTTAGCTAGCTGCATCCCCAGTATTTAGTATGTTTGGACGTACCTAAAATTGTGCATTAGGAGCGTATGCAGTCTACAAATTATCAGCTAACTTAACAATATGTATATTTACCTCTCTTTCCTCCTTTTTATAAGGTGTGTTGTCAACCAACAGTGGAAAAAGAGTTGGTTGTCCACTTTTTGGTGCTCTTTTAGTGTTTTGTAGTACAACAACTCTCAATAATGACAATGTCAAAAGTAAAGCCATCATGGGTCTGTTTAAAACAGGTAGGGTGATACCAACTTTGCAGGGAGAACGGTGCACAGGGGATCATTGGTTAAACTTCAAACTTTTAATTGGGACATGAAAATAAACAAATAAGGAAGTAATTAAAGAAGGTTATTTTTGTAAACCACAATAGTGTGAGTTATGCACTTGATTTTATCTGCTTGGGCAGCCTTAACACAAAAGTTTACCAAATTACCCAGTCGAACTAAAATTTACACCTTTAACACATGCAATTGGTCCCAGTTGATCACAGGATCAGCTCTTTTCACACATCCTGGAAATGATGGAAAGTTTACATCTAATGTCCACCGCAGGTGGCAGTACTGCAAGGGCTATAGCTTTAACTGATCAAACAAACCTCTAATGAAGAATTTCAGCAGTAAATTTCAAGCTTCTATGGCCAGTGAGGGGGCACACCAGTGTCACCATAAAGCTGAGGGAGAACCCCACTCCCCTCCCTCTATGACACCGTTTGTGACACCTTTTTTAGTATACAAATGAATTTTGCGGGTTCTATATTTTAAATGATTTATGTGAGACTCTCTAAATTTGTTATCAGCTCTAAATGGAACAGCCCATCGTTCTGGATCCTGTTCTCCTGGATGGACCCGGCTCAGGGGTCGTTGCTACCATGTCTTTCCAATTCTCTGCACGTGGTTTAAAGCTCAGGTGATCTTTGCATATTTCCTCACAAACTGCTTTCTGATTGCATATGTCTGATGGCTCTGGGGTTTTTTTTCGTCTTCAGAAAAACTGCAGGTCCATAGGAGCCCATCTCGCATCGGTTCATGACTTCGACATGAATTATCAGCTCCTAAAGCTGATAACAGCTGCAGGTCAGAGCCGCAGGGAAGTGTGGATCGGAGGCTCTGATTTACACAGGGTAAATTCATTGGTGCACAGACTTTGTAAGGCCATTGAAAAAATTCATTCAAACTGTTTATTTATACTTTTTTTTTTTTGCAGGAAGGTCGTTGGACCTGGGTGGATGGAACCCATTTTGGCTACACAAACTGGTGTCGATGGGAGCCCAATAACTTCTTTAATAATCAGCACTGTTTGGAGATGAACTACAGCCGTAAGTAAAGAATCAAACTCAAGTGTGAACTTCTTGACGGACAAAGAATTGTTTACAGCTACAAAGCTATTACATGTCAGATCTACAGTACATTTTTTTGTAGATTTGAAGCCTCAGAAATTTCTCCTAATTGATATGTTTGTTTGTTCTGCAGGTTCAAAATGCTGGGATGATAACAACTGTTACTATGAAATACCATTTATCTGTGCCAGAAACTACTAATGACTTTGATTCTCATTAATAGACGTGGATCAGTGTAGGTTTCTCTTTTACAGTATCGCCACCTTCACTAATAACCGGAGAGACTCTTTGTATTTTGTTTTTCTTTTAATAGTTTCCAGTTCATGGCAAAAATAAAACAAATACCTTTGTGAAGATAAAATAAAGGAAACTGGGAAATCTAACTTTTGTTAGATTTTCCAATTTCCCAGCAAAAACTCTCTAAATTGCAGAGAGATTTATATACTTTATACTTTAGATTGAATACTCTATAAAATGTATGAAACATAACATATTGGAATTTAATTTTAATAAAAAAAAACTGTGGCTTGCATGTTACTCTTACTACTTTAACATTTTGTCATTTCATGCTCCAAAGTTTCTTATTAAACTTTCACTTGCTAGAAAAACTCAAAGTTGTGCATCACTCTAAAGAAACAGGAACATATTACACAGTTTTAAACAGTAATAAAAAAGAAATACATTTTGAAAAATAAGTTAACAACAGAGTGACTTGAATGATTTATGTCAATAAGTTTCATTGGATAAGTGATTAAACAAAGCTGAAAGGACTAATAAAAATATAACTTAACTTTGCTGTTTTGGGTCTTATAAACAGTATAATGGAGTTTAGTGTAATGAAAGGCAAACATATTTTTTGGTACTTTTTATTATCTCTTTTAGGATGAAAACATCAATTTCACTGTTGCTTTGTTTCCTGGCTAATGAATTAATTAATTAATAGGAATTTATTTCAGACAATTTGACAAGCAATAAATAAATGAACCAAATACACAAAAGAGACTAGTTAACATCAACCAAACCAAACACCAATTTCCAAACCAACTAAATTCACATGTATAAAAATAAAAACAAAACCCTCAACCTAATAAACCTGTCGCCAACATCAGATACACTTTGTGCTTCTGGTGATGAGCAAAAACCCATAAGTGGATAACGGCTGAGATTGAAGCTCATGTTGTAAATTCAAAAATTTGTTTTATCTATGTGTATTTACTTACTTGTATTTGACCAAAAGTTGTCTTTTTAATAAGTGTCAGATTTAGACTAAGTTCTGTATTAATGTGCTAAAGGTTAATTTCCTCTAAAAGATTAAGTTTCATTTTTAGTGTACTTCCTGCAGCTTCCTGCTGGGCCACCAAGTTCCTGATTTATTTCTCTGTTGACATCCTGTGTTGACATGGAAACATGCGAGTCAGCAAGACAGACATTCCAACACGTATGCCATTGCTTTATTGTAAGATCCATATGTGTAAGATGATCTGTGAAATTCTGTTATTGTGTTATTTGTAAATTTACTAGATAAACTGTGTTAATTGGGACAACCTGGGGGAGAAAAAAAGCCAGGGACCCACTGTTTGTGTGCTATCTTTGAGGGCTTAGATCAACATGTGGTCATACAGACCTAAGGTAAAAAGCTTTCTCTGTATAATGTGCTGAATATCAATGATTTTCATGTAATTGACTGAAATAAATTATGCAAATACTTAAAATTGTTTATCCTTCTTTTGCATTATTCTGAGAACTTTGCCTCACAAATTGAAGAACCAGGAACTAAGAATAGTCAAGACACAAACACAGCTGTTTGCCTCTTATTTATTATCAGAAAGTAGCAGGGAAATGGATCACAGATAAGTCCCCTGCAAACATTTAAAGATGAATCAACTGGATTTCTTTCTAAAGGCAATAAACACCATATTACACTTTCTTGACTGTGCTGTCCATATTGACAACTGTTTATCTTAAAGGGGAACGCCGTTTTTTTTACATTGGGCCCTTGATTTTACGTTATTACATCATGTTCTACTCACCCATATGAGTTTTGTGTCATTTGGAGCCGTTCTGAAGATATTTGGTTAGGTTATATCCAGGTAAAATCTGCCTATAGGCAACAACTTGAAGGTACAAACTAAACTGTTCATAATTTATTCCTTATGTTACATTCATCACATGTAGGCAAATCACTTTCTCCCAGACATCCTCAGTCACATTTTTTTTATATTTATATTGTTTAAAAACAAAGCGGAGTGTAATAAAAGATTGCACTTTTAATTTTGTTTTGTGTGTGGGAATGTATGTTGTGGACTTACTTGTGTAGCTGTATATGTATTTATCTGTAACAATTTGGAAAATTCCATCATATCTTACTTGGCTTTGGCTCCATGTGGACAAAGGTTTTAAGGAGTGAAAAAATGTTTTCTTTTGTTTTCTTTTCAACTGTTTTTATTTTTCACAATTGTTTTTATATTCGTTCTAAAAGCAGCTCCACAGGCAGCCCCATCCAGGAAACACACAGCCACGTAGACAAGCTCTGACCCAGCTTACATGTCAGAGGATGAAGAGAACACATACAGTTAGTCACAGTAAGAGAAACAGCAATGCACTGAAAAACAGGCCAAGCTCCAACATCTATAAACAAAGGTGATGATGGCAGCAGTAGAGCTGATATATCTCTCCAGGATGGTGTCACAGCAAAACAAAAACATACTAGATGAAGCTACTATAAAAGTAGTGGAGAGAGCATAGCATTAGAGATTGAACTAACACATTTTGTAGAGTGGGAGAATAGAGATTAAATAGAATAAAGCAGAATGATTAAAAAGGGGCCCCTATGTCCTCCAGCAGTCTAAGCCTATAGCAGCATATCTACTGATACATGACCAACAATACTGTGTATAAGTTGAATTTTTTTTTTTTTTTTTTTTATAGACTTTTAAAACTTTTTGCAAGATTTCAATATTTTATATTTGGAAAACATCATTAAAGTTATAAAAGGTGAACTGCCAAAAAATCTCAATGCTCAAATAATTTTTTAAAAAACTAAAATATATAAAACAGGGAGTGGCGGCCTCAGAAACATATAATAACATAAAATGTTTCTAGGACTAATGTAAAACAGCTATACAAATCTTTTTTTGTGTTTTGATTCCAAATATTCATTGTCTCTCAATTCCGTTCCACAATTCACAAGAACACCCAGGTTCAATCCGAGAGGGAACTTTCTCTGATAGTGAAGGCGATATCTTTCGTCAACCAGGACGATGATGAAAATATTTCATCAACGGCCCTTTATTCCCGTGACGACACATCCACGAGACAATGACGCACAAAAATTGTTTCCAGAAAATAAAAATACGAAGACAATAAAAAATAGTTTTTGCTAACGTGTCTAAGACCAGACGACCTTTACAAGCCATGGACGAATGGATATTAAAAAATGTGTTTATAATTATTGTATTTGTTATTATAACTGTCTCTTGAACTTCATAGAAGATTACGCGTTGTTGCCCTTTTTGATCCTACACGCCACCTGTCCCACAGTGCCTCGCGCCGCTCAATGAGTTGTAGCAGAGGGCTGATACTCCTAAAATCACTGGTAGTAGTTAACCATGACTAGCTCAACTTCACAGTCTTGGTGTTGGGCTCGGATACCGGTTTACAGTCTGTTTGAAGAGCTGGGGAAAAACAATGCATTTCTAAAATGTCCATTGATGATGAGTGGAAATAAAAAAGGCAACATATTTTATCAATATTACCTTGTTTAGTTGTGTATTAATTCAATACTTTTCATTCATTTCCAATATCTGTATATACTGTAGTACTGATAAGAATTATTGAAGTGAGATATAGAACAATTTACTACTAAAAATGATCTTATCCAAGTGATTATGCAGATCTCATTAACATTGTGTAAAATGAAACTATTTTCAATCTAATTATGATATAGGATAAGGATTAACACAACTTCTAATTTCAAAGTAGATTGGACACCTGAAGTGTATTTTCCTAATTTTAAATGACTAAAGACACAAGCTCAAATCGCTGAAAATAGAGTTTGAACCTGTGCAGCGAAACTCCATTGGATTTCAAGTCCAACGCCTTAACGTCTTGGCCATCACAGCTATTATACAGTCGGATTTTGAGCTTGATTACAAAGCAAAAGGTAGAGATGAAAAGCTATGATGAAACAGTTTAGGGAGTTTAACTTGAAGGATGCAGTAGATGAAGGAAGTTGAGTTTATTATATAAATACATCAAATTTGAACCATCTTCACCACATACCCTTGTTTTTGTGTTTTCTTTCATTCTGATTCAGCATGGAGTGAATGCTCTCATCAAATCATCTCAAAATGATGAAGAGAGTGTTTTATTTTCTTCTGATCGTTCATCAGTATGATTAACCCCGGTTCAATCCGAGAGGGAACTTTCTCAGAGAGTGTACTTAAAGAAGGCTTTAAGCATTAAAAGAATTTATTCCAGTCATATTTTACAAAAGCACTGATATAAGCTCAAATTACAGAAGAAGTCTACTACCTTCTCTCTTAGGCCTTTTTTATTCTTGACCATAGCTGAGGAATCAGCAAAATGTCGAAGCCCTTCTAAATGTTTTCCAGTTTATCTACTAGTAATGCCACAACTAGCAAGCAGGTGCATCTTCCAAAGTCTCCAACGGCAGTATCCTGCCTTTTGCCCTTACACTATAACATTACCATATAAGGTGATACTAGACCCTCTTTGGTCATCATATGTCAAAATTGCAATGTCCAATGCGCAATGTTGGCTGACTTGCACAAAAATCAAAGAGATAGAGATCCAAGTAATTATACAGATCTCATCAACATTGTTCAAATTGGAATTATATTCGATGTAATTATGATTTAGGATAAGGATTAACACAACTTCTAATTTCAAAGTAGATTGGGCACCTGTAGTGTCTTTTCCTAATTTTAAATGACTAAAGACTGAACCTCAAATCGCTGTGAACAGGGTTCGAACCTGTGCGGGGAAACCCCATTGGATTTCGAGTCCAACGCCTTAACCTCTCGGCCATCACAGCTGTATAGATCACTGATGTTTTCTGAAGTTACACAGCAGACAAGACACAGATCTATGCAGGTTAGACAGGGAGCGGAGTAGGAGACAGAGAAAAGGCCTCCTCCTTCCAACGAGAGCCAAGTGAAAAAAAAAAAAGATCTAAAATAGCAATAAAATAAGACTAAGCGGACTGGATGGGGAATGCTGAAATGATACATTTCTAAAATGTCAATTGTTGATGAGTGGGAATAAAAAAAGAACTGATAAGAATTATTAAATTGAGATATAGAACAATTTACTTTGAAAAATTATATGTTATCCAGGTGGTTATACAGATCTCATCAGCATTGTTTAAATGGAATTATATTAAATCTAATCATGATATAGGATAAGAATAAATATAACTTCTAATTTCAAAGTAGATTGGACACCTGAAGTGTATTTTCCTAATTTTTAATGCCTAAAGACACAACAACAAATCGCTGTGAACAGGGTTTGAACCTGTGCGGGGAAACCCCATTGGATTTCGAGTCCAACGCCTTAACCTCTCGGCCATCACAGCTGCATATACACCTGCATGTTTTCTGAAGTCTTGGAAAAAGTACTAGAGGGCATTATAATTATGGGCTAAAGGTGCTTCTTTAGAAAGACAGATGGTAAAGATGAAAATGGGTGATAAAACAGGTCAGGGCTTTCCATTGGAAGGATGCAATGAATTGAAGGAGGTTAGAAGTCATTATAATACTTTAAATTTCAAACCTCTTCACAACATACATTTTATGGTGGGGGTTAGTTATTCTGATTCATCATAGAGTGAAATTATATCAGATCTCAACAAACCTTCACAACACCGATAATGATGTAAGATCAGCTTTAGCTGCAAAAAGATCGAGATCTCGTCAACATTGTGTAAAATGGAATTATATTCAATGTAATCATGATATAGGATAAGGATTAACAAAACTTCTAATTTCAAAGTAGATTGGACACCTGAAGTGTATTTTCTTGATTTTAAATGACTCAAAATCACAGATGTAAAAAGGACTGGAGGGCAATATGATTTGGGTGCTTCTTTAGACAGACAGATGTTAAAAATGTTTGTAGGACTAGTGTAAAACAGCTATACAAATCTTTTTTGTGTGTACTAAATTAAAATGTAATCAGTCAGATAAACAAAAATCTAATTAACATTTTGTCAAATGAAACAAAAAAATGGGCATCAGGGCCAGTGGTCTTTTACAGATGCCTATGCCAAGAGAGGGTTGCTGCAGGCGGGCTGTGGGTTAGCCTTGGCTGCGGTTACCCTAGGAGGTCCGCTGGTTGCTTTTTTTTCTAAAATTATGCACTAAATCAGTAAATGGATCATATAGTGACGCTTAAAAGTATAATATTCTCCCCTCAAATGATCTTAAAACGTAATTTTATAGAACAAGGGCAACAGAAAAGAGAACTTTTAACTTAATACTCTGAGCTCTGGGACAGCTGTCAATCTCAAGAACGGATAAAGTATGTCCGCTCTGATGCATACTCAGTAAAGAGGACGGAGGAAAACAGCATCTGGGGACTTTGTCAGTTCTTGATCTTGTGTTCTTGTGAATTGGAACAGAACTAGAGTTGAGGCTTATGACATTTCACGAGTACATCAGAACACCCAACTACACATATTAAGGAAGGGCTTATGTTCTGTTTCCTACCAGATGGTTTGCAGTTTCCTTTGATTTTAAATGTTTTGTCTATTTACATTTTTTGTTCTAACAATTAGACATTTTCAAGAACTAATAAATAAGTATCATTATGCTTTAGCAGGATAAATGATTCCTATTACATCTAATTAAATGACATATTGGCGACCTCAAGTTTAATTTTCTTCACCTATAAAGTAAAGTCACAAGTAGAGATCGCTGTGAACAGGGTTCGAACCTGTGCGGGGAATCCCCATTGGATTTCGAGTCCAACGCCTTAACCTCTCGGCCATCACAGCTGTGAGAGTAACATGATTTCGGACAAAATAGCCTTCTATATCATTATCTGCTTTAACTGGATACAGTGATTTTGATCATTAAAAATCATTAAGGTCAAACTGAACATATTCAAGCTTATTCCAATTAATGCAGATATTCTAATACAAATATAATTCCCTAGATCCCTGCATATGAAACTTTCTTTTATGGTGCATATTCATGGTGCTCTTAAGCGACAGAATATTAAAAGAAATCCACTTTTTGATTTCTCTGTCATCGAAATTTAAGGATTTTGTAGAACAGTTTTTAAATGGGAAATATATGGGCTTTATCTGAGAAATTTTCATTGTTATTAAAAAACATTAGATACTCTATCACATTTTTGCATATATAGACCAATGGCTGGATGATGTATTGCCAACCAGGCTGCTGCCACTTTCCTTTATAAAAGATATAAGCTTAAGTTAAAGTATTGGTAAATGATTCTTTTAACAACGATTTTTCAGGGTGATCTTTAAAGATGTGTGTATTAGCCACACAAAAAATACGTGAAAAATTGAAACATTCTCTTGTCATCTTGTTGCAGTGCTTTCAATTTTGATGTGTGCAAAGTTAATAACATACAACAACAGGTAAGCTTTAATAAAGACAATATATTTTATTTAACTTTAAATTATGTTTCTAAAACCAATATGGTCTGTATCTTTATAAATGATTAATGCAGATCAACAAAAAAAACACCAGTAAATGCCCTATGATGATTGTGGTTTTCAATTCTTCAGGAACAGTGAAGTCAGCAGTTTTTTTTGACACATACATATGGTCTAGTCAAAGTACACCTCCTATCCCCCCAGCAGGAGGATGCTGTGAACAACAGAAAAAGAAAATCAGGAAATACAGAATAGACAAACCTTAAAACATCTTAAAAACCTTTCCAAAAAACTACTAAATATGAAACAGATTAACAAGAAAATTAACAATTTATTGTTAGTTACCAAAAAATAGCTGATGAAATAACTAAAGTGAATAATTTAGTCTCACTGGAAATTGTAAATGTTTCTGCATTCTCTTTATTTACCTCCATGATTCATTATCACACACTTTTGATTTCCATTAAAGTTGTTCGGCTGGTTATTACACCAGTTTGCATCCTGGAATTTGCTGCCATCACTCCAGAACCAAATATTATCCTGGAAATATACATTTTTAGGTTACATATTTCATTGTAGAATTTGCTAAAGTACCAACAAAAACCATGTGTAGATTTACCTCCTGTGCATCAGTGGCTCCAATCCATACCTCTGCATACTCATCACCTGAAGCTGATATCAGGCCATTAATATAAACAGATTCCTCATAATTATGGACGGATGCAAGGTTTGCCTCTATGGACAGGCAGTCTCTCTGCAATGGACACCGAGAACAGATTGAGACAAAAGAGCATCCACCAGTTTTTTGGGGGGGGAAATTAAAATAAGCAAAAGACTGGACAAGTAAACTCTAACACAGGGTTTAAGAAAATTAATGATAAAAGCAACAAAAAATGACCTCAGCTTGAGTCCAAGTTCTGCATGTTGAAAAGTACTTGAAGCAACGACCATTGAGGTGAGACCAGCCCCAAGGACAGGATCTTTTAGCCATGACAGCGTCTTTTCCTGCTGAAAACACAAAAAGGTGAATTTATTAGTAAATATGTGGCATAGTATTTAAAATGTTCCTTTAGAGGTTAATATCATGGTAGGCCTATACTAATAACTTATGCTGTTTCAGGGTATGATCTAAAGCATAATAATATTGTGACTCAGAACAATCATTTTCTGAAAGTGATTTTTTTCAGTTAATTAAGAAATAAATATTTTTATAATAACTACATTTTTACCAACGCAAATCTGAAAAAAAGTTTAGAAAATACTTCAACAATCAAACAACGTCAGTTTCATATAAAAGTATAAATGTTAACCATATCTGTTTAAAGAAATACTGAAAATAATCAATATTATTGTTTAGGCTGCACAGCATAATTTTTAACAATTAATCAGGGAGAAAATGGATGGATGGATGGATGGATGGATGGATGGATGGATGGATGGATGGATGGATGGATGGATGGATGATGAAAAGGCAATGTAAGGTAGTTACATTTTTGGTCTTAGTCTTATTATGTATGTAGTTACAAAAATGCATTTTCATTTCCACAATATATCTTTTCTAAAAGTGATTAATTTAATGTTAATTCATTTGGGGCTTTACATATTACAATGTGAAACACATGTGCTATTGATTTTGTCTGTTTTATTACTTAACTTTATTTCCAAGCAAAATAAATCAGACTCACCATCAGGAACAGTTTCCTCATCCTCAGTTTGGAGGACTATATTAGGAAAAAAATTGGGTTCTTATAGATTTAGGTTATATATGAAAAGATTATAAAATGCACTAACCTTCATTATCCTGCAGTATCTCATCTCCTACTTCAGGAAGAACTGAAAGTTTAAAACAGCTTTTAGTATCAATTGTACAACTGTCAGGTTTCTTTATTGTAAACAACATTGTGAGCAGCAAAACAATGATTAATCTGTTCGATTTCATAAATCACAACTTATAAATGGAGTGTATGCACTGTGGTTAACACAGACTTACCAGCTGCTAGACTCAGAGCCAACAAGGCAGCAAGAAATAACTGGACAATCAGTATCTTCATTGTGGAAAAGATGTCAATTGAGCACAAAAATAACCTTTCAGAAGGGAGAAAGAAAAGAAACATTCAGAAGACATTTAAGTACAGTAATGAACTGATATATTAAAGAGATTAATTTCTCAAACCTCAGCCGGATTATCTTCTCTTCTATTCTAGTCTGTAGCCGTTGCTTCAGTGTATGGAGGACCTGGAAACATTCTCTTTTATACCATTGGCTCTCAGTCCAAAACAAACTACTGTACATGTGCGTTTTAGACACGTTTCTCTGCTGCATTATTATCTTTGATAAAACAATAAAAGCTTTCTGGTTATCAAGGTTGTACATTTTTATGACCTATTATGACCTGCTGTGTTTTAGTTACAGTTTTTCCTTTAGTATTTTGTTTTTAGTTTTTTGTCTCACATTCTTTCTAATGTCATTCTAGTTTTTTTATTATTTACTTCTGGTTAATTGAATTATCAAATGAACAATTCATTAGTATTTCAAAGAGTATATTCTAGTTAATAAAGGGAGATCTCACAATATGTTTAGGTTGATAGAATCAGACTTGGATAGTGGACAAAGTACAGTATGAAACTTTAGAGCTGTGAAAGTTTAGATAATATTTTATTACAACTGCGTAAACAGGATAATTGTGGATCTTAGTACAAACACTTAATTGATATCTAAATAGTACATTGTAGCTTAAACATTTTCTGTTGTACCTTAACTTAATTATGGTGAGTGAGATAAAGCTCCACTGTAACTGGAAGTCAACAGTCTGATTGACTGGAAACAGGGTCAGTGTGGGTTCCAGTTATTTTCACTGGTATCAGTAAAGGAAATGTTAATGTTTTCTCATTGCACCATGTAGCCTTTTCCCAAACTTATATGGTTATGATTACAGATACTGCTTAAATGTCATGTCATCAAACAGAGGAAAAAAATATCTATTTTTTATTTATTTTTTTGCCTGGCCTATTTATTTTTGACTCTGAGAAGGTTGCCAGTAAGCGGTTCGATCCCCACAGCCTGCATTCTGGGTTCCTGAGCAAAACCCTTAACCCCACAATGCTTACAGGGCGCCAGACAATGGCAGCCCACTGCTCCTCAAGTGGGATGGGTCAAAATGCAGAGAATGCATTTCCACTATGTGACAATAAAGGGATTTACATTTAAATAACCAGACATTTTGATTTTTTTTAAATACATGTTCTAACCTGTGCGCTAGAATAGGTATTAATGATACCTAATGATATAGCCTGGAGTCTTTCTGCATGGAGTTTGCATGTTCTCCTGTGCATGTGTGGGTTCTCTCTGGGTACTCCGGCTTCCTCTCACAGTCTATAAACATGTCTGTTAAGATAACTGGCTTCTCTAAATTATCCTTAGGTGTGAGTGTGTGCGTGAATGTTTGTTTGTCCTGTTTGTCTCTGTGTCTGTGCAATGGACTGGGGACCTGTCCAGGGTGGACCCCGCCTCTCGCCCGTAGAAAGCTGGAGATAGGCACCAGCACCCCTCGCGACCCTGCTTGGGATAAGCGTGACAGAAAATGGTTGGATAATTAGATTTTCCTAATGATTTTTTACCATTCCATTCCACGGCCACGTCTAGGACTAAGGCCTCCGTACATGGGTCATGGGCGCTTACCACTGGTCACTGAAGCATGCCATAACATTAATTTTCAAGTGTTTCCTTATATGCTCATTTCATTTTGTTAACTGACTTATGACAAGAAAATCTGTTTAATCACAGTCCTCAGTTTTGCTAGCTACTTGCTCAATCATATCAGGTTAACAGCATGTTTTTCCTTCTCGGTTCTTCGTGCACATAGTAGCTTAGTTTAGTTGAGTTTCACAGTCAAGATTTTTCATCTGAATGATGTGTGACTTGAAGCTAAATGAATTTTGTTAAAAACTCTTATATTTTGATTTGAAGTTGTGGTGAATTTATTTCATATATGAGCAGAATTATCTGTCTGACCCTGATTTGCGCTTAGTTCACACTTTCAATTTGTTGTTCTAACACATACGTAGCCAATTGGGTATATGTTCACAAGACAGGCCAAGTATTATCTGATTAAATAATATATTTACCACCAAATGCTGGGCTGGCAATGACATATGTTATTTGCTGCACAGCAACAAAAAATGATTTTTATTTTGCCAGCTACCTTTAGTTAAAAAAACAAAAAAAAACATGATGTAACAACTGCTCTAAACTGAGTGTCAAATGTAAAATTACCGCTGCTTTTTTGCTCAGGACCTTAGCAGCCTAGATTTTGATGAAGCCACAGAGGCCTAGTTTATTCAGTGAGAAGACTCAATCCGGACAATAAAATCCACAAATATTGAGGGGGAAACGCGAGGAGGGACTAATAGCTGATTAAAAAACAAAGGAGAATTAAGGGTGAGGTCACCCCCGCCCCGTTGCTGCCCAAATGGGTCCAACATTTAAGGTTTCTCTAGTTCACATAATTCTGAAATCATACAAGGACCCTTTAAACATAATTCAGGATTAGTTTAGATAAGTTGAGAAACCCACACACACACATCAGTAATAACACTTTCTATATAAATGTCCAGGATTGTGATTGTGTTGGATGTTGATGTACTCTATACTCTTAATGCTGAATAAATCCCCTATGTTGGATCAAACAGAAGAAATTGCCTTATTTTTTTTTAACCATATTTGAAGAATGCTATAACTCCCACACAGAAATTGTTTATCCACTAAACTCAGGTAGCAAGAGACATGTAACAGTGCAAAAGCATCGGAAACCCTAACCCTATGCAAATTAACAAAGTTATTAAAGAGCATATATTAGAAAAATGCAAACACACACATTTTTACAAATCATTGATTTTTAAAAACATTTTAATAACCTTTACTCAGCCAAAGTCTAAATGGGACTTTTATTGTGTACTTCCCTGAATCAATTTGATAACAGCTGTTATCAGGTTACTAGGAGTGCTACTTGTCTTAGGTGACCTAAATATACAAACTAAATAATAAATTGTACAATATTAAATCCTTTTCGTAAATTGACTAAATTGTCTTACTGATTATTGACCCACAATATGAACACATTTTCATTAAATATTAAAATAATAACTTTAAATGGTGTCTCTTAACTAAGCTACCACACTTATTAAGACTAAGTTTTATATCAGTAAACATAGTGACTACCTGTGTCCCTAATCTGTGGGCTATGTTTAGCAGCTGATGACACACATTTTGCACTTAAGGCTATGATCTTGTGGACTGTTGCAGTTATTTGTAAATAGTTTGGTGTCCTGGTCAGGATTTAAGCAGTTTGCATGACTTTTCACAGTTATCTCAGATGTCGTGCCAGGAATCTCTTGGAGTCCTTCCTCCAGTTTACGTTCACAGCTCAGGGAGTTCTGATTACCACTGCGACCCCTGTTATCTTCACCTTACACAAAATTTCTAGATATATTATATTTAGGGATAGATTTAGGATATAAACTTAATAAACTAATTATATTTCATACAGTTTTTGTATACAAGACTAGAAAAGCTAAATACTATGTATGAATAAGCCAATTTTTTCATCAGGTAATGGTATGTCATAAAAATGTGCAAGCTTGATGACCGGAAAACTTTTATTGTTTTACCCAAAGATAACAATGCAGCTGAGAAACGTGTCTAAAACACCCATGTACAGTAGTTTGTTTTGGACTGAGAGCCAATGATATAAAAGAGAATGTTTCCAGCCGCTCCATACACTGAAGCAAAGGCTACAGACTAGAATAGAAGATAATCCAGCTGCGGTTTGTGAAATAAAAATTCCTAATATATATTACTGTACTAAAATGTCTTCTGAATGTTTATTTTCTTTCTCCCTCCTGAAGCTTAGTTTGTTTTCAATTTACATGTTTTCCATAATGAGGATACTGACTGTCCAGTTATTTCTTGCTGCCTTGTTGGCTCTGAGTCTAGCAGCTGGTAAGTATATGCTCTCCTAGTGCATAAACTCAATTCATAAGTTGGATTCATGACATTAGTCAGATTAATCATTATCAAGTTGCTCATAATACAGACTACATGTACATTTGATACTAAAAGCTGTATCAAACCTACAGTTGTTCCTGAAGCAAAGATACTAGAAGATAATAAAGGTTTGTGAATCTTACAATCTTTTTGTTTATAACCTAAACATGAAGCTGAGGATAAGAAAATTGTTCCAGATGGTGAGTCTGATTTATTTTATAGTCATTTTCATAGTTTTAGGAAAAGTAAGAAAGACAGCACTTTTCATTAAAAAAACAAAATAAAGTAAAATAAAAAATTAGAAGCCACAGATGAATCCTGAAAAGTCACCGGCTCCTAGATGAGTATTTATAATCTACATTATTTGTAATATTTCAGATTTGGTTAACTTTTTTAATGTTCTTATGAGTTTGATTTAATTTGATTGTAGATTTTATTTTCTTTGTTTTGTAGTTGGGCTGATAAAATACTTATTATTTAAACATTTATTCCTTCATTTCATTGGAAACATACAGAAAAAAATGTCGTTTTATGAGATTCATTTTATGTAAAAGAATATATATCTTGGACGAGCTTTAAAAAAATATATAGTATTCCATTAATCTGTAAAGGAAATACACTGCCACATATTTACTAATAAATTCACCTTTTTTGTTTTCAGCTGGTAAAGATGCTGCCATGGCTAAAAGATCCTGTCCTTGGGGCTGGTCTCACCTCAATGGTCGTTGCTTTAAGTACTTTTCAACATGCAGAACTTGGACTCAAGCTGAGGTCATTTTTTGCTGCTTTTATCATTAATTTTCTCAAACTCTGTAACAGAGTTTACTTGTGCCTTCTTTTCCTTTGCGTCAAGCTGTTCTCGGTCTCCATTGCAGAGAGACTGTGTGTCCATGCAGGCAAACCTTGCATCCGTCCATAATTATGAGGAATCTATTTATATTAATGGCCTGATATCAGCTTCAGGTGATGGGTATGCAGAAGTATGGATCGGAGCCACTGATGCGCAGGAGGTAAATGCACACATGGTTTTTGTTTGTACTTTAGCAATTTCTAAGATGAAATATGTAACCTAAAAATGTATATTTCCAGGACAACATTTGGTTCTGGAGTGATGGCAGCAAATTCCAGGATGCAAACTGGTGTAACAAGCAACCAGATGACTTGTATGGAAAACAGCACTGTGTGATAATGAATCATGGAGGTAAATAGAAACAACGCAAAAATATTTGGAAATTTCTACAAATATAAAATGATTCTTTTAGTAGTTTTGTCTGGTCGTTGGCTGGTCCCCAACAATTCCTTTTTAAACATCAATCATTCCACTAAAATATTCTTTCTGTCGTGATTTGTGGACATTAAGATCTAAAGAGAAACGTCGCCTCCTGGTAAGTCCCTGTAATTCAGTGGAAGGGTGGAGTCAGAGTAAGAAAATATGCAAGAGGGGGGTCACTCCAGAGGCTGGAAGTTGGAGAGGATTTCACTGGGAGTTGGAAGGAAGTGTGCTGCCATTCGGCTGGCATTTGACTGGGAAGGGCCATTTTGAATAGCTACTATTGTAATAGTAATTTGCTTAACCCAATTTATTTTCTTGTTATTTTCGCTTTTGGAGGACTTTTTAAGAAGTCTCAAGGTTTGGTTGGTTCTGCATTTCCGGATTTAATTTTCTCTTGTTCCCAGCATCCTCCTGCTGGGGTGAAAGGAGGTGTTCATTGAATCTACCCTACGTATGCGTCAAAAGAAACTGCTGACTTCATTCCTCCTGAAGAAGTGAAAAACAATGATCAGAGGGCATTTCCTGGTGTTTTGTTGATCTGCAATAATAATTTATAAAAACACAGACCATATTGGTTTTAGAAACACAATTCAATGTATAAAAATAAACATTGGACTGTGTTGAATTAAGCTGTTGTCCTGTTATTGCTTTTGCAAAACTCAGAATTGAAAGCGCTGCAACAAGACGATACAAGATGACAAGGGAAAGTTGACATTTTTGATGTATTTTTTTCAGTGGGTAATACACATATCTGTAGAGATTACCTTGTAAAATCTGGTTTAAATGTATAATTTACAAACATGAGCTGCAGCACAACTTACTGATACAGCAAAATGTCGGAAGCAGGATCCATTGATCCATTAAGTTAAAATGAAGACGGATACCAGCTGGAATAAGGTGCAGGTTCATATGAACCTTCAAGATGAGCAAAGGATGAAGCCACCATGGAGGAAAAAAAAAAAAAAAAAAAACCCCTTGCGAAGAAATTTTAAGCAGAATCAGAGATGGTGCTCTTCATCCAGACCGGCTTGGGATGTCTTGTAAATGCAGTAGTAGTCCAAGAAATTCCTTCAATAGTGGCAAGACACCCGCATAGAGAATGGGCCAGATGGAGCCGACATAATGCTGTGTTTGCATCAAAGCAGCAGAGGCAACGATCCGTCTGTCGATCTTAAACTCCATTCTCCCCTCACTTGTTAACAGGACCTCAAGGTACTTAAACTCCTCCGCTTGCGGCAAGAACTCTCCTCCAACCTGAAGTGTACAAGACACCTTTTTCCTGTCGAGAATCATGACCACAGACAAGAAGCCAATTCTCTTCCCAGCTGCTTTACACTCAGATTCAAACTGCCACAGTGCAAGCTGTAGCTCTTGGCAAGAGTGAGCCAGCAGAGCCATGCCATCTGCAATAAGCAGGGACGAAATCCAGTAGTACCTAAACCAGACCCCCTCCAGCCCTTAGGTGTACTTAGAAATCCAGTCCATAAAGGCTAGCCCTCTGGCCAAGGGTGTCCTGGCACCAAGTGCAGGGACAGACATAATTTTGCTTAAACATGGTGTTCATTATGAACAATCCATGACTTGCAAAGAAGTACAGTAATTAAACATCATTCAGGTTCAGAGCTGGGGCTCCATTCCTTCCAATCACACCCCTCTAGGTGTCATTATCATTTCCCAAATGGGCGGGGAAGTCCCCCAGCAGAATGATGGAGTCCAGGGAGGGGTGCTATCCAACCAATTACCAAATCCCCTCATTTCCTCACACCAACATAGTCTAAAATGAGCTCTGCCTCCTTCTAAGCTTAATAATTTACTTCAAAATCCTCTCGTATGAGGTCATTCATTACTCCATTGCTCCTCAATACCTTTCAGATCTCTCACAGATTGCTACCCCATGCTTAGATCTTCCTCTTCCATCCAACTTATTGAGCCCAGGGGATCAAATATTGAAAACACATCCGTACAGGATGGGCTTCTGCAGTAAAGGATAAACCTTTTCTTACACTTTTCTTGTGTCTGATCCTAGCTCAAATGTACGACAGACTGAGGATAACTCGAGCTGACTCAAGACGGTTTAAAGAAAAAACTGCAATATAAAGTAAATGAAATGGGTGGGACTAAAAAATCCTGGGTATGCAAGGATTTGCCCTAAACTTCTTTTAAATTCTCATTCATCCCGCTTTCTTAAATGGGACTCTTTTAAAATTGCAATGTCAAAAAAATAAATAAATAAAAAGTTTACCAGGGTTCCAACCAGAGTTAAATCACACTGAAACTAACAACACTGAGCATCAGGCTTATAAACTCATATTTTATGAGAGCCCTTAAACTTACAGCTGGACTTCCCCCGCATTGTATACAGCACAAATGTTTCATATGTAAAAACTTTTACAATTACAATAAAATTACCCTGATTTGTAATGAGCAGAGATGGTGTTTTAAAACCATCTTCCTTCTTCCTCCGCTTATCCGGGGTCGGGTCATGGGGGCAGCAGCTTAAGAAGGGAGGCCCAGACTTCCCTCTCCCCAGCCACTTCTTCCAGCTCTTCAGGAGGAACCCCAAGGCGTTCCCAGGCCAGCTGAGAAACATAGTCTCTCCAGCGTGTCCTGGGTCTTCCCCGGGGCCTCCCCCCGGTTTTAAAACATAATTAGAAATACAGATTAATCAGCAGAGAGCAAAAGTGTCCCACTGCCGAGAGATCTAAAGAGGAGCAGCTGAGATGGCTCGGGCTTCTGGTTAGGATGTCTCCTCGATACCTTCCACCAGGAGGACACCCAGTGGGAAACCCAGGACAGGCTGGGCAGGGGAACGCCTTGGGATTCCTTTATACAAACAGGCTGTAAAAGTATTTCACTAAAAAGCCTCTGATGGATGAGACGTGGTTGAAAGAAAGAACAGCAAGTGAGATCTATGTTAGATCGAGTTACTATTGAAATAATGTCTGGAACAGAAAATTTATATAAAGATCAGAAAGATATTGCTGCTTAAAACTCCTCCCCAAGTAAGACTTGCATTCATTTCACTCCATATCAGCTCCTTGGCTTTTTTATTACACATTGAGCCTGACTGAAATCCTCATTCATCATCATCATTAGAGTTTTACAGTTAACATTTTTATTATATGCTGTAATTATATGCTGATTCAAATATATAGGTTTTGAATCAAATGTTTTTTATTTGCATTATTTAATTTTTACTTCTGTAACAGTGCAACCATGTCATTAACGGTTCTTATTTATTCACTGTTCAGCTTTTACTGGTCCTTTAATTCTGCTACTTAGTTCCCAGCCAACAGAATCTTGATCCCCTAACCAGAAAAGTTTGTTAAAAGAATGAAAACCTGCATGTTACTTCACACAAACCTGGGAAGCCCAGGTGGACTACATCAGGTTTGTGAGGATTATTTGCAATTATTTACTGAAGTTACGTTTTTTAAAAACCTGTGGTGCAAAAAAAAAAAGTAGGAGAAATCTACGATAAGAATATCAATATGTTGTGGGATGATGCCAAGTGTGTCAGTTCTCTACTAACCTAAAATGGTTCAACTCTAGAGAAAAACAGACAAATGTGTCTGTCATGCCTGATCCTACACAACCTGAAATACATTTATTTATGTTACTTTGTCAATTTGTGCTACTTATTATGAATTTTGGTTTTGTTATTGTTTTTTCACCAGATGACGCCATATATCTCCATATCAGTCTACTTAAACTTGAGGTTGTCATAAAAACAATAATGACAATGATTACAGCCATCCTTTATATTTCCTGCGGTCCACATGGGAGTTGGTGTCTGACCATGTCTACTACTTCTATGATATTACTAGTTGTCTTTTAACTTTCTGACAAAGTTAGATCCTTTATTTGCATCTTTTTGTTCTCTGTTCTATTCACTACACTACATTTTCTAAGTTGTTGATTTTCCTGGGTCAGGTCAGTTGTCAGTTGAAAGTGGTTTAAAGCAAACATATATAAATCATGTAGCTGTCAGTTTGTTTGCTCTGCAAACATCTCAACCAAATCCGTATCGGGAAATAAAATATTGGTTTTGGGCGGATCAGGTCAGGAGACCAAAATATTTACTTCAGAAAACTTGCAGTTTTTTTTATATGTTGTTATTCTGCTGTATATACACTTTTATTGAAGTGAAGCATTGCCGTTTTATTCAGATTACTCTCTATAGTTCAATAACACCTAGTTTTATACTCCCATTTAAATTCTCAGTTCTGTTTGCAACGTATCCATGCAGCAGCCCCCCCAAAAAACAGCATTAGTTTCTGGCCTGGGATCCAATTTGCAAACTAACAATGCTATAAAGGATGCACGGGTGGGTAGTAACTTGTTACATTTATTCAGTTACATTTGCTTGAGTAATTTTTTGATTAAAAAATAGTCTTTCAGGAGTAGTTTCACTACACTCTGTCTATTTTTATTTAAGTAATATCCTCATGAGGTTTTGCTGCAACTTTACAGCAGAAGGAATCATATTTTAAACTAAAAGGCACCAGACAAAGGCGAACAGTTTACACAGCATTCATTGTTTAAATGTCACCTATATCAGCTGAGACCTCTATGATATGGAGGTCAAGGTAATAACAATAAAGTGTATACTCTGTCACTGAAGGTAGTTCACCCACCATAATGCGTATTTTATATACTTGCAGAAATAATTTAATACATTATGACAAAAAACATTATTTTAAGAAGGATTTTTATGCCTTATTTTTTTTTTATTCAATACTTAAAACCTAAATTGAAATAGTAAAACAGTAACTCAGTACTTAAAAAGCCCTTTTCCCCAATGACTTTTTATCTCTTGAGTGATTTATTAGATGACTACTTCTTATTTCCACATGAATAGAAATATGTTGAAGAAGTGCGACAGTACTATTACTACATCACATTTTTTTAATATATAAGATGTTTTTTATGACTTTTAGTCCCATTTAGTTATTACATTTGTTTAGTATGATAATATTGACTAGCATATTTTTGACTTTTCATTTATTTCCCAAGAATATCAAAATCAACAATAACTCGTTGGTGATGAGAAATAAACAAAAGAAAAGAAAAGAATGTTAAATATGTGTGTAGTCTGAGGGCTACTGGGCAAAGCTTAACATGTCAGAGCCAAACTTGCACCAGTGTCCAAATGTAGATCATATCTACTATTATCTCTACTATTTTGTTTTATTTTATTTTAGAATTACAAATTGCAGAGAGAGTTACAATGTCGAGCTGGTCCCCTTAAAATATCATACGTGTTTCTTCGCCACTTCACACCCATGCAATGTTTTGTCTTTTTTATGTTTCACTTTAATAAACAGACATCCCACTAATCTTTTAATGCAGAAAGATGTTTTTAATGCAATGATAAAGATTTTATTTGGATGAAATAGTAATAGTAGACTTTCTAAAGACTTAAAAATAAAAAGGTATCTGTTGTTAAAAGTTCAGGGACCAAACAAAAAGAAACAAAATAATACAACATTGTTTCAGTAAATTGTTAGTATTTTTTTGGTCCCTAGGCCACACAGCATAAACATGAAGGGAAAACAAAGGAATGAGTGACCGATGGTCAAAAGATGCCTTAACTAATCTCTGCTGAAGATTCATTGGTCTTTCTAGACTAATAGAGGAGGATCGCACAGACTGAAGGGAGCTGCATGTCACACCGCTGGGCTTCCAGGCACCCTGAGCTCTTCTCTGCACACAGAAAGAAAAAACATAATATTTAGTTAAACTAAATCAACTGCTTAGGTGTCGTTTTGTGGATGCAGATACGGTTGAACTTTGTGTTAATGCTCTACACATCATTTGTACACACCCCAAAGTGATTTTAATGTCTTTATGGGAAACTTTAAACCAAAATGAAATGTTAAAGTAGGATCTACCATTAAAAGTTATCTGCAAACAGTTCTCGTCATCGGCAGGTTCTCCATTGCAGAACTCAGCAAATTGATCCATGATAGAATAATCCCAGGACCAATCAGGATCCTACAAGAGAAAAAGAAATCTGTTTGAGTTTAAATTCAGTAATAGCATTTTCTTGCTTTTAAACTCTCTAATGGAGATTTTTTTTACCCCTGAGGTTTTGCTGCCTCCAACCCAAACTTGTCCACCATGAAGTCCGGCTTTTTTCATCTCCTCAGAAATCTCGTCAACTTGTGTAGAATCATATACAGCAGCAAGTGAACCGTGACCTTTAGACGCACAGTTGTCCTAAAAAATAATTTTTAAAAAAGAACACTGTGTTGAAAAAGGGGATAGACATCAACAGCAAAAAAAGAAAATTAGACATTATTGGCCACATTCAAACTATTAAAAAGTATTATAATTGCTGCTTAGCTTCCTCTGGCGCTTACAAGCCCTGCTCACTGTTCAGTGACTTGCAAGGATTTTTTTTATTCAGTTGACTGCTATAAGGATTTATTATTATTATGTTATTTTTATATCAGTACTAGACGCCTATCATCACTATAGGTCACTTTTACAAGCTAAATAGTTAAAACAGAAATCCATAATCTTGAAGCTCAGGTTATCCTGAGCTATCTCTACAGTTATGTTCCAATAGGCTTAGACTGCTGGAGGACATAGGGACCACTTTTCATCATTCTATCTCTACTCTCCCTTTCTGCAGTTCTAGGGCATGGGGCACTGATTGAGGCTAGACCAAACTCGCAGGCAAAAATTATTTTGGCCGCTGGCGGGTGTGGCTAGTTTACAAGGGTACAGTTCATCAGGTATATTTGAGGACCTGACTTAATAAATGCATTACTAATTAATTTAAACTAATTTAAAATATTGTATATAAAGGACTGTGAAAACAGTTTTTAGGTGCTTAACCATGAACATGAAATAACTGAATTTACCAGCAAAGAGCTAATGGGTTTATGGAAATTATTGCACACAAAGTGTAAAGCTAACTTATTATTAAAATAAGTTTTTCTTTTAATCTATTTTAGTTCTAACAGGGAACATTTCCACTTACCCTGGCCTCAACCCAGGTCATTTTCTGTGAAACCAACAGGAGACATTGAGTGCCATGCATTGTCCATCCTTCAGGGCAATTGAAGCCAAAAGTATTTTCTTGGTCTGTGAATAAATACATGTAATAGTTCATTAGTTTTATTAAAAACTACTGACCACTTCCATGCATCCAGCCCAAGCCATGATCTAAAAGCAAACATAAATAAATAGATAAAAATACAAAAAAATAAAAATAAAAATAATGAGAAAACAAAATCCATCCATCCATTAATTTTCTGTCACCCTTTTGCCAAGCGGGGTCTTGAGGGGTGCTTGTGCCTAGCTCCAGCTGTCTCTGGACGAGGCGGGGAATACACCCTGGACAGGTCACCAGTCCATCATGCAGGGGCAACACAGAGACAAACAGACAAAAAAAAATTCATTCACACACACCACACCTAAGGAAGATTTAGAGAAGCCAGTTATCTTAACAGACATGTTTATAGACTGTGGGAGGAAACCAGGGTATCCGGAAAGAACCCACGCATGCAAAGGGAGAACATGCAAACTCCATGCAGAAAGACCCTGAGCCCGGAACCTTCTTGCTGCAAAGCAGCAGTGCAGAGCCGGCTGCTCCACTGAGCAGCCCTGAGGAAGCAAAATGTAATAAAAATAGGGATGTCATGACTAAAAACTATACTGACCAGTTCCATGTTTCCAGTCCAGGCCATAATATAAAAGCAACAAAAACAAAAAAAAGATGAGAAAACAAAATGTTATTATAAATAGGGATGTAATAATACATCTTTTTTTTTTTATTTAAGATAGAGAAGTTGCAACTCTAATAACTGACTAATATCCACATTGGCCAAGGAAAATAGCAACACAAAACATACATACTTTTAATACTTATTTTGTATTGTGGAAAAATAGGAAAGGTTTGATCAAGCGTTATTATTCAAACAGAGAACAAAAGTCAAAAACACAAGGTATAATAACAACTGGCCAATTTATTATCAACATATAATTTATGTAAAATTTAGACAGAAGCATTTTGTTTATATATCAAGTAGTTAGGTATAGGCCGATATAATCCCATTTGGGTTCTTTTTGGCCTGATATCTGTTGGGATCCTCAGGCTTGCCCACCAGAGGGCGCCGAGGATCCTCCTCTGTTTTATGTTTTTCTGTTAGGACTGGGGTTACTGTTGGGATCTGGAGAGTTACCATCTGTCTCCAGCAGAGTGCGCTGTGGGTCTCCTGGGCTGGAGCCCTCCAGCACACCTGAAGCTTGTCAGCCCATCAGGAGACCTTTCCTACTTAAGCAGCGACCAGACCTGTCTTCAATGCCTCAGTGTTGACTAAGTTTGGTTAGCGAACCTGAGCCTCTGTTACCTGAAAGAATCTTAGTAGTTCTCAAGAGAGAAACCTGATTCTAACCTGCCTCTGTCTTCTTGCTCACAGGAAACATGATCGAAGTCTGAAGTTCTGGATGAGTTTTGTTTGGAAACCTGCCTGCCTGCCCAAGGAAGCCAAACCTGAAGGTCTTAGTCTGGATTCCTCCTTCAGCTCTCAGGGGAGAGCTAGGAAGTTGAACCTGAAGATCTCAGTCTGGATTCCTACCTCAGCTCTCAGGGAAGAACTAGGAACCAAACCCACGTTTGAGGCCCACTAGCCAGAAGCTAGACGCTGCTGCTGCTAACTTCAAGCCTCAGACATCAGCCTGCCACCTGCCTCTGAACCCTCCTGGTTCCCTCCTTCGTCCTACTAACTTCAAGCCTCAGACCTCAGCCAGCCGTCTGCCTCTGAACCCTCCCGGTTCCCTCCTTCGGCCTGCTCACCTCAAGCCTCAGACTTCAGTCTACTGTCTCAGAATCCGCCTTGGACTAAAACCCCTCTGCTGCTCAACTCAGCTCCAGGCAGGAACCCAGCTTAGACCAGCCCTGGACATGATGACTTCCTGATCTGCTTATTCAAATTAGAATAAACCTTTGAACTTTTTCCCTGCCTCCTCTGTGTGTGTTCTGCATTTGGGCTAGTAAAACAACCCATCATGACAATATCAAAATAAGTTTCGAAAATCTCTAATTATAAATAATGTTTTCCGTGATATTAAAATTTACACTTTTTTCTAGTTTTAGTAATGATTTGAATTAAACCTTTCCATGATAAAAGAGAACACTCTTTGTTTTTCAGAGGCCTCGCCAGACACTGCATGAAAAAGTAATGATTTTTGATCAGTATGCGGCACTGTAGATTGTCGTGGTGAAAATGAAAATGCTGTGAGCTATACAAATGCAAATCAGGGTTGCAGGGGAATTTTACCCCAGGTGACATTTTTTCTAAAAGGTAAGAAAAATCTGAATCCATCAGGCTCAGTATAGACTCATATGTTTTAGCTTGAATTTGATTTATCTAATTAAAGTATAGAGACCAAAACTGATCTTTAGCTGACAGAGCAAATACATTTAGAGCAGTAATTATTTTAAAAAAAAATTTGCATTTAAGATAAAAATTAAATGTTGTCTGTCAATATGCTCAATTCACAATTACTTAAAGTGGAAAAGTTTCAAGAAATTAGCCTGAGATGATTCACTTTTATAACATGGCGCATTATCCTGCTGGAAGGTAGCTATCAGAAGATTGGTACTCTGTGGTCATGGGGACATAAGGTCAGCAACAATGCTGAGGTAGGCTTCCTCATTTATTTGATGCTAAATTGGTATTAAGTGGCCCAAAGTGTGGCAATAAATATCCCCCAAATAGATGGTACAAATAGATCAGGCTCAGTATGACCTAATTATAGAAACTTACATTTTAGCTTGAATTGATTTATTTAATTAAAGTACGCTAGATTACTGTGTATGCCATTAGCAATGGCAAATGTTATGTAAAAATACACAAAATAATTTATTTCAAAAATTAGTTTTAATCAGAATCAGTTGGTAAAATGTACAATCAGAATCAGCAAGGTAAAATGTGCATTCCTTGCACAGCGCTCCTTGGGATTTTTAAAGCTTGGGAAATCTCTTTTGTTTGCCGAAATCCAGCTTTAAACTTCTCCACAACAGTGTATCACGACCTGTCTGATGTGTTCCTTGTTCTTCATGATGCTCTCTGCACTTTAAACAGACCTCTGAGGCGATCACAGAGCGGGTGCATTTATCGGGAGACTTGATTACACACAGGTGGATTCTATTTAGTATCATTTAAGTCGAGATTGGATCATTCAGAGATCCTCACTGAACTTCTGGGGAGAGTTTGCTGCACTGAAAGTAAAAAGGGCCGATTCATTTTGCACACCCCACTCTTCAGTTTTTTATTTGTTGAAAAAGTTAAAAATATCCAATATATTTAATTACACTTCATGATTAGGTAAAATTAGTTGTTGATTCTTCACTAAAAATGTTTATGTTCAATGCCTGTAATGTGCCAAGAGTTTGAGATTTTCAAGAGAGCAGATTATTTTTGCAGGGCAAACTGTAACTGGGCTGATATCTAAGGAGAGCTCTGACAGGGTTTCACTTGCCAATAACGTACATTTATAACATAAGTTTTAGTGGTTGTAGAAGTAATAGAAAACACAGATCTGAGAACTTGAATTCTAGCAGCACTCCTACATTATTCTCTACATTTTCTCTCCGTTGTCCTTTCTTTCACAGTAAATGGTATTAGCATCTCAGATATGTTAGATTTGTTTACCAAGCTTTCCTGTCTGACCCTTCAAAACAATCTACCATCAACAGCATTGTGTTGTAGAAGCTTTTATGCAACAGCCTTTTTTTTTTTGGGAGTTTTTACAGCACATTTTGGAGTTTTTACGGCACTTTAGTGTCTCTTGTTTTTTGGCAGTAGGCTGGCAGGAAAGGGGGTATGAGAGAGGGAGAGACATGCAGCCAAGGATTCAAACCCGGTCATCCATGTCGAGGACTAAGGAATAACTTTCTGTACATGGGTTTTGTGCGCGCTAAACACACTGGGCAACCAAAGCACGCCCTTATGCAACAAACTTTTAAACTATTTTCCCAACATTTATGGAGAACAGCAAAGTTGCTATTTTGTAGTTTTTATTATTTACACCTATAAACATAGAAAAAGTCAGTAGAATTTTGAATATGTTCTGTAGTATGGTATAAATCAAGATTCTCCAGAACATATCTCCAAAGCCTGCTATTTTCTGTAACACAAGTTGTGCTACCCACAGTAAATATTTCAATATTTCTTTATGCTTTATTACTAGTTTTAAATCTGTGGTAAACCATTGTTTTACACAGCAACTCCTCCCTCACATATACAATATTGCATCTTCTAATATATGTTCCTTAAAGACTGTTTAGGACAGGAAGCTACAAAAAAGTTAAATGACCATAAACTCAATGTAAACCCTAGCTATTGTTATTTTTTATGTTTATTTTATTTTATTTGTTCATTTATTTATATGTTTGTTTCCCTTGTTTTATTTTATTTATTTTTTTTTACATTCTATGTCTCATTTTTTTAAGTTATAATGTCACCAACTGCTGTGTGTCTTTGATGTTTGAAATACTCTGTATTGTTACACATGGAATTGCCAATAAAAGCAAAAAAAAACAACAAAAAACATGATAGACGCAGCTGTTCTCGCCAGCGAGTCCTTCCTCGTAGAGCAACAATGACTCATGTGATTGAGGAGCTATACTCAGAAGAACTTTATCTCCCAGTTCCTTTGTTTGGACTTTTGCTGGTAAAAGCGATCAATGGCTGGACGACGTGCCTCGCACGCTCAACTCGCCTTCAACTCCTCTTGGACGCCGATATGGCTTAACTCTGCAGTCGCAACAACTCAGGCGGAGAGACGAACTCAAAGAAGAGAAGCTAGCGGATAAATATATGTTCGATTACTGCCTGCTAAGCTAAAAGCAGCCTATGCCTAAAGCTACGGCAATAGCAGTACTAGCCTAAAGCTACCGGATAATAGTAGCCTTGTAAGAACAAAAGCTTTATTAAAGTGTATTTTTGTGATTCACAGGAAGCAGTAGTACGCCTTCACAACTCGAGACAAAATTGCAGGCGCTTATGAACCGGGCTAGTATGAGGGTAAGATTTAAAGAATATGCTTTAGCATTCTGGCGGTACAAGGAAATGGATACGATGGATACCCATCATCATAACTGTACATTTTGTTTTCACAGACTAATCTCGCCTCTCATAATGAGGTGGGCGGTGACCTCCTATTATTCATACCACTCTATTTAATTGTTTTCCAGCCGCCTGTAAGACGCATTATTATGAGACGGCACGCGCTGGAGCTTCAGATATACGCGGCCAGCGCACACGCTGCGCACGGAACTCTGCCAAGCATTCAGCAGGGGAGCTAGAAGAAAGAGAGTAAGACTTCTTATTTGGTGACTATTTTCAGGTGCATTGATAGATGTGTTGTGTCCATACGCAGTGCATCCCATCGCATAGTGCTGATTCATTGTTTTTTACAGCTGCTGGAATCGAGGCAGAGTGTGCTAGCTCATGAGGAAGTGGAACTCTGGAAGTCCCCAATCACCATCACCTCATGGCGTCTGACGAAGAAGATGGCGCCGCTGGCGGATGGATTGTACGCCGCCCGCCATTTCTCTCTGTAGGCCGGATCTCTCTGAACTCTGTGTTGCTGCAGTCCCGTTTAGAGGCTTATGCCGGTAGTGCTGGGCCACGCACATTGTAGGCGTTCCCGCACATCGGACCTGCCTCGGAGGGAATGCTGCCAGTTACCTCCAACCCCGGTGAGGTAAACGGACAGTTCACGGAGTTGTAAATTTTGGATACGCATGTGTGGGCAGATCCTCGCGTGCTTGTATATAGTTGTGTTTGTTTTAATAAAGCTCTTTCTTTGCATAAACATCTTCCTGGCAAATGTTCATTTCCTGTATAAATTCATTCATGTCCTTGATGGTAGCATAATAATAGTGTAGGATAACATGAATATACAGCATATGAATAAATAAATATATGAATAAATATATATATATATATATATATATATATATATATATATATATATATATATATATATATATAAATATGTAAATATATATATATGCCAACCAATCATCAGCGAGCGACTTTACTTGTTTAAAAAGAAGTGGTTCCGTCCCAATACTCAGTAAGAACATTCAAGCCTGAAGCTGTGGCCATGTGTGGTTTTGCTGCCAATCACGCAGCCATTTTACTTGTTTGAGAATAGTGGTTTCAGCCAATACTGAGAGGTTATTCAAGCCAGACCTGGCCAGCCGCGCAAGGTTCGCTGCATTCATATGCTAATTAGGGTCATTAGTACAGCTGATTGCTCTCCACATAAGTCAGAGTCCGTTTCTGACAATTTGTGGCACGACAAACGCCGACAAGCACGGTTTGCAAATTGTCGTTAACTGACGAAAATCAGGGAGATCTGCGGGAGTTTACCGGCAGGTGTTGTGCCTGAACGCGTTCATTGAACGAAAGTTCATGAACTGCTCATATTTTGGGCTTAACGCGGAACTGAACGCGTACTGCATTATTGCCTGATGAACGTTATTGTGAACTCGCTCATCCTGGTGTCTGTGAACGGCACGCTCTCTCAGTTCAGCTCCGCTCAATAGGGTTGCCAGATTTCTATAGAGTCCCTCCAGGCTAAAACCCCAGCTAAATCAAACCATAAATAGGCCTTAATATGTAGCGGAAAAACACCCAATCTGGCAACACCAGCTACCAGCGCCGTAGCCTACAGCCGCTAAGTGCGCCATCAAAACAAAATGCAACGCGGAAGCTACAGCAGCATGTAGGCTACCGTGGAGGCGACAAAGCAGCAGTATGATGACTTAAAACAGTTTTATGACCAGGTGGTCGGTGAGGATGATGGCAATAAGTTTGCCCGCCGGCTTTCAGTAAAAAAATCCGCACTTCAGTAACCTTAAATTCCTACCTCAGCCTGGTCCCTCAGTTTGTGTTAGTAAAATCTTCTTGAGCGGAGGTCTTCAACAGGGGATCCGCGACCCCTAGGGGCTCCACGGAGGTACTGCATGAGGGTCTGCATGGTTAGTTGATATTTTTATATTCCCTGCCTGCAATTTTTCCCCACTAATTGAAATGTCTTTAAATACTCATTAACATGAAATCAACACACACTGTAGTAAACAGATAAATGGAGACAAAATGATGTCTTTCAGTCATCAATGCACACACATTCAGCGACACACACAGGAGCTCTTAATTCAAGCTGGGCACCGCTTTCCTTCACAACAACCAGGAATCAGACTCAGAAAAACTTTAATAATCCCAGGGAGAAATTAATTTCTTTACATTACTCCATCTGTAATAGAGTGACTAAAGGACACAATTTCATACATACAATATATATAAATAGGCCATCAGTTTGGGGTCCATGGTCTAGGAAAACATAGAAGACCCCTGTTCTTGAGGGTTTTACTATCCATGTAACTTGTTTGTTAAACCTGCCTGGTATATTTTCCAGGATTCCTTTTTAGTATGTATTAAAATGGAATTTCAAATGGAAAAAAATTATTAAAAAATAAAAAAAAAAACATTTGGTACCTTAAAGACTACTTTCCTAATAATTACCATAAAAAGACCATTCAAGCAAGCACATTTTTCCTGATGTTTCTGAGAATATACTGTGGGGGTGAAAGCTGCAGCTGCTACTAGTGTGAAGTGAATGGACAGCAACAAAGCGTTAAAGCAACAATGGGGAAATGCTGTCCCCTCAATGCTAATGAAAACCCTGGTTGGATAATAAGGATTCAAAACTGGATATGAAGATGAAATCTGACGCACAGTTTCAGAGTTACAACTGATAAAATAATTGCTGTCTGTGGTTCTACAGTAGGCTATGGTGTAATTGAGCAATATATGAAAAAGAAAAAAGAACTATGAACTAGTTCATTTTTGGTTTTGAATTATGAACTATGAACTGAACTAGTTCATTTTAAAATGTGTGAACTGAACTTGAACTAGTTCACATAGAAAGAGAACTTTCCCAACACTGTTTACGGGGAAAAATCTCACTTTTCATGCAGTGAGATGAGGAAGAGAAGCAACAAACACGCCGGCGAGTGTCTATTCTGAACTATTATGGTGTGTGTGGTTTGACAAGTGAGTTGCGATATAATAATGTAGATGGTTCTTTTTTTATAATAAAAGAAAAATCAGATGTTTTAGAACTTGATATTTTTACACATTGCCATCCTGCTAGTGACTAGGACTTTATGTTCCCAGGAGTTTTGCATACGTTAAGTAGCGAATAACAAATCTGTTTAAAGTCGCAGGGAAGCGGTCGTTTAAACCGTTGCAGTTCCGAATTCTCCCAAGTGGTGCCCGACGTTACATGAGTGAATAAAGTTAATGTGATTGGTCGTTTATCAAGGGGGAGGGATTGTTGTGGCGAAAGGTTCGCAAGCAAATTAGCAACTTAGTGCTAGTAGGTCCCTAATGGGAAATAATATTGGGACTAACTAGCACTAAATTGGTGACTTAGAAATTACATTTTCAAGGAACGCTATGGACAGCGGAAACACGCAAGAGGAGGAGAGTTTTGTGTCAGAGGTCGCGAATGAGTCTCCTCCGGCCATACATTTTTTATTTAGAGGAGGAAAGCGGGGGACGTAAGATGTTGTGGAAGAGGACGCCAGGGTGGCAGAAGCTTGGTTTGGTGTAGAAGGCTTTACAGCCGTACATGCTTGGAGCCCTTGCCTCGCAACGCCGCCAGTTCTGTTAGCTCTACTGTTGAAGACATAGACGCCCATCCCCCGCGAACACTGGACGGAACTCAATGGGAAAGTAAATGGTTCTTATTTCAACCGTTAAGCGTATATTAGCTGTGAAATATGAATCACAGATTTTTTTAAATACAGTAATTTTCTAACTTTTGGGACAATATGGTCTGATAAAGAGTACATTCATATACATGTTTTTGCCAGAATAATTTGACATTTAAAAATGACTTCCCTACTAGTTTGAAGCACAGTAATGACATTTGCAAACTAATTATTTACAGTGCTAGCTACAGGAAAAGTAGCGTAGTTACTGTAACACGTTAGTTAATGGCCTACATACAGATTTACCTGGTGTTGTCGATGGCGGTGGTGTAGTCACAAGAGAGTCGTCAGTAGCTGGAAAGTCTGAAGACACAGGGTGAAGTGTAGTTGTTAAGATAAGATAATTTGTGTGTTGTGTTAAAATTTAATGATTTGTGTGTAACCGGAGGTTATTCAACTCTGAATTAGCCTGACTTTAAGCTAGCTATGTGCAGTGCAGACATTTAGTTAACTTTATTTTTCAGTTTGTTATATTTTGTTTAAAATGCAATTGATTAATTTCTTTCACTTTGAGTTGCCAGTTGCTCTTTGGATCTGCTGCTGGTGGGCTGCAATGAGCTCCATCTTTCTTTTCAATTGGTCTTTCAGGCTAACCAGAGGGTCACACCATTTGTCGTAAATGGAAGGGAAATTTGTTTATCATTTGTTTAGATATTCTGTGTTTCAGAAAGTTTTGTTAAATTTAAAAAGTGCTTAGTGTCTGGCCAGTATTTAGCTGTTTAAGTTTATTTGTTTGTCAGTCAGTTATCCCCCTTGTGTGTCAACAGTGGTCTGATCAGCCACTAATTAAGTTTCCCTCAGGTCTTGTTTAATAGGTCAGTTTGTGCTTAAGTTCTCTATTGCTACGTTCACACTACAGCCTTAAGTGACCCAAATCCGATTTTTTTGCCCATATGGAACCTGGATCTGATCTTTTCATAACAGTCTGAACAACACAGATCCTATTTTTTCCAATCCGACCCAGACCACTTGGCTATGTGGTCCTGAATCCGATAAAAATCTGATGATGCGACCTGTGTCTGAACGGCCAGGTCGCATTCATCCGACCTGACAAAGGTCACCATTATGCGTGTTGCTACGCAGAAGCAGCAAGAAAAACAACAATCATGGCAGATGATGATACAGAGAGCAGTATTTATGTTTAATCATATTGAAAAGATTGTGTTTTTATGGTTGGAAAAGATCACTAGATGCACGCCGGCACTACCATCCATGTTTACTTCCAGAAAAAAAAGAGCAAGCTGGCCTGTGACGTCATTGCGTCCTCTACTCCGCATGCGGGACACTTGCGTTGCATGACTGCATTTCACACAGGAGGTCACATACAAATCGCATATATTTGGAAATATGAACGGCAACTTAAAAAAAAATCGGATTTCACAAAAATAAAAATCGGAATTGAGCATCAAGGCCTGCAGTGTGAACCTGAAATGAAGTCTGTTTTGTTGACCTCTGTTTTTAGGCCCAGTTTATCATTTTTTTAAACACTTTTTTAAACTGAATTATTATGTTTGTTGTGTCATTTATTATGTCCTTAGTCTAAACAATATTAGAATAATTATTTTGGTTATTAATATTTTTTTTTATTTTTGTTAAAACAAATGATTGCCTTGTTTATTAAACAAAGTAATGGGGCTCCTATCATTAGTTTGTATGAGATAGTACGTCTTTAAAATGTTCTAATTCAATTTGGTGTATTTATGCAGCACATTTAAGAACTTAAGCCTCACTAGGAGTGAAAACATTTTTATGAGTCATAAGGTTGTGTGTGAGGAGGGTGTTTCCCATGGCTAGCTGCTACCATTGATAGAAAACTGAACTTCTTTATCTTCTTGATTTGATTGAATTATCTCTGTAGAAGGTCCTATATAGAAAGCGCTACATAAATAAACTGAACTGAATGAAGGCAACATCCATATGAACATCAACACACACAAGTCAATCATCCAAATAACCTTGGACTATCTGTTATATTCTCCTAAAAACTATTAAAAGAGAATGGACAATTTTAGAACGACTGTATAATATCATGATTTCTTGAAGGTTTAGTTTTTCTTACTTATTTCTTGTATTCTGTTTTCCCTTCATTTATGTTTGGCTTTGCAATCAATGATAGTCATCATTGATGACAAGATTTAAAGTCCAAATTGTAGTCAGATTTAGTTCCCCCTGTGTAAATCATTCACCATTCCTCTTGGTCCCCTCCACAACTGTTTCTCTCATTCACAGATTAACTCACCTGTGTCCAAAGTAATTTTCCAGTTTTTCTTCAGTATAAAAACTCACTGGCAACACTGTGTATTAAAAACTTCTCCTATTAATATACCTGTGATCTGTGGAAGGTCTATGTGACTTCTATTTCTGTCATTAACTTTGCCAAGGTCTTTCGTAAAGGGCTGGTTATACTCCTGCAGCAGTGGGTCACAGTGAGCCTGTCGCAGATTTTTTTGATTTATGCCCAATATAAAGTGTGGTCTGCGTTTTAGATGTTACCATTTAAACTATAAAGACATCTAAAAAATAAGTAAATAAAAGCTTATTACAGAATACCCTGTTGCTGGAAATACTCACAGAATGCATGGGCCAAAGTCAAAAGGGTCAATCCCAACCAAGAAAGAGTCTTCATGGTGGAGTTGAGATTAGATGCAACCTGTGATGATAAATTTCAAGGGAACTAAACAGGGACAGTTGTGTGCAACCCTACTAGCAAACAAAACCGCAAAAAATCTAAATAGAATTGCCAAGTATGTGGTAAAGAATTACCTTATCTTTCTCTGGGGTAAGATAAATCCTAGAGCCTCAGTCTTCCTTTGCAAGATGTTGAGTTGTGAGTGAGAACGAACACTCTTCTCTGTTAAATACCTCAATTCAAGGATACTGAAACGGATCAGACATCCTCATTCAGTTTCAAAAAAGACAGTAAAGTAAATAGACTCAATATATATTATATTGATAGGAAACTCAATCAAAGCATTCATGGCACTGAAAAAACCAACACCTTTGACAAATATAAAATGGACGCTTAAGCTTCTAATATATTTACCCAGCACTCAATTTCTACAATCACAGGTGTGCTAGAACAAAGAATACCTTTGGTGAAAAAAACAGGGAAAATGATTGTTAGATTTAAGTAGGAATTATTAATAACCCAGACAGGTTTAGGTGAAAATTAATATTTCATTTGTTACATGTTTCTTTAGGTACAAAGTAAGTTCTTATGAAAATTAGAAATATCATAAGAGACATCATATGTCTCCTATTCTAGTTTCTCTTCATTGGCTTCCTGTCAAATCCAGAACAGAATTTAAAATCCTTCTCACATATAAACCTTAAAAAGCTTTAAAAAATATATATAGTATTCCATTAATCTTTAAAGGAAATACACTGCCACGTATGACAGTGCCACGTATGAATATGAACTTTTTTTTCAAAAATTTTATTTTTCCAGGAAGTAACAGAAATGTCCACTACAGTGGACTACATACGCTTTAACACTCAACATAGAACAGTATAAACTTAACTGAAGAATAATTTCATCTGAGTTTGATCATAAATCCATGACCACATATTTCATTGTGGGCTTTGAAAAGCACTCAAACTTGCTTTCATACACTCTAACATTCTATAGCCCCTCTGTTAATCCAAACCAAGAGAACAATCTTCATCAAACAACTCCTCTTATAAGTTCTCTCCTAACACATTTTCCAAACTCCTAGGCTACATGAAAATTGGCAAAGCATCCAGGGCACAGTGCTACATGGCACTGCATGCAGATGTATTTGGTCTTCCTTGTGCATGCAGCATCGTGGCATCTGTTTGCATTCTTGACTTGGGTGAGCTCGGGCCAGTGATTTCCTGCACTGAACTTGATTTCCCTGGGTACTTTGGTCACTGCTCTCCACTTACCCTGATTTGTAATGTGCAAAGATGGTGTTTTAAAACATAATTAGAAATACAGATTAATCAGCAGAGAGCAAAACTTAGAGAAAAAAATGTGTCCCACTGCCGACAGATCTCAAGAGGAGCAGCTGAGATGGCTCGGGCTTCTGGTTAGGATGCCTCCTCAATACCTTCCACCAGGAGGACACCCAGTTGGAGACCGAGGACAGGCTGGGCAGGGGAACGCCTTTGGATTCCTTTATACAAACAGGCTGTAAAAGTCTGTCACTAAAAAGCCTCTGATGGATGAGACGTGGTTGAAAGAAAGAACAGTTTTATTTCACTCTATATCAGCTCCTTGGCTTTTATATTACACATGTTACACTTTTTTATTACACAATGGGTCTGGCTGAAATCCTCATTCATCATCATCATTAGAGTTTTGCAGTTAACATTTTTATATTATGCTGTAACAGAGAGATACAAAGTGTGATGAAGGGGTGACAGACAAGGTGTGGAGATATACAGTAGACGTGTTTGTGCATATTAAGAGATTTTGCAAAATGTTGTGTTGTTTGGTTGAGCATTTATACAACTCTTGCCTCCATCAGTACTTTTTTTAATAGGTTTTGAATCAAATGTTTTGTATTTGCATTATTTAATTTTTACTTCTGTAACAGTGCAACCATGTCATTAACGGTTCTTATTTATTCACCACTATTCAGCTTTTACTGGTCCTTTAATTCTGCTGCTTAGTTCCCAGCAAACAGAATCTCGATCCCCTAACCAGTAAAGTTTGTTAAAAGAATGAAAACCTGCATGTTACTTCACACAAACCTGGGAAGCCCAGGTGGACTACATCAGGTTTGTAAGGATTATTTACAATCATTTACTGAAGTTACGTTTTTTTAAACCCTGTGGTGCAAAAAAAAAAAAAGTAGGAGAAATCTACGATAAGAATATCAATATGTTGTGGGATGATGCCAAGTGTGTCAGTTCTCTACTAACCTAAAATGGTTAAACTCTAGAGAAAAACAGACAAATGTGTCTGTCATGCCTGATCCCACACAACCTGAAATACATTTATTTATGTTACTTTGTCAATTTGTGCTACTTATTATGAATTTTGGTTTTGTTTCTGTTTTTCCACCGGATGGCGCCATATATCTCCATATCAGTCTACTTAAACTTGAGGTTATCATAAAAACAATGATGACAATGATTACAGCCATCCTTTATATTTCCTGCGGTCCACATGGGAGTTGGTGTCTGACCATGTCTACTACTTCTATGATATTACTAGTTGTCATTTAACTTTCTGACAAAGTTAGATCCTTTCTTTGCATCTTTTTGTTCTCTGTTCTATTCACTACAGTACATGTTCTAAGTTGTTGATTTTCCTGGGTCAGGTCAGTTGTCAGTTGAAAGTGGTTTAGAGCAAACATATCTAAATCATGTAGCTGTCAGTTTGTTTGCTCTGCAAACATCTCAACCAAATCCGTATCGGGAAATGAAATATTGGTTTTGGGCGGATCAGGTCAGGTGACCAAAATATTTACTTCAGAAAACTTGCACTTTTCTTATATGTTGTTATTCTGCTGTATATACACTTTTATTGAAGTAAAGCATTGCCGTTTTATTCAGATTATTCTCTACAGTTCAATAACACCTAGTTTTATACTCCCATTTAAATTCTCAGTTCTGTTTGCAAGGGAGTTCCATAACGTATCCATGCAGCAGCCCCCCCAAAAAACAGCATTAGTTTCTGGCCTGGGATCCAATTTGCAAACTAATAATGCTATAAAGGATGCACGGGTGGGTAGTAACTTGTGCCATTTATCGTTCAGTTATGATTTGCGTGAGTTCTTTTTTGATTAAAAAATAGTCTTTCAGTAGTAGTTTCACTACACTATTCACTACACTATTTTTATTTAAGTAATATCCTCATGAGGTTTTGCTGTAACTTTACAGCAGAAGGAAACACATTTTAAACTAAAATGCACCAGACAAAGGCGAACAGTTTACACAGCATTCATTGTTTAAATGTCACCTATATCAGCTGAGACCTCTATGATATGGAGGTCAAGGTAATAACAGTAAAGCGTTTACTCTGTCACTGAAGGTAGTTTACCCTCCATCATGCGTATTTTATATACTTTCAGAAATAATTTAATACATTATGACAAAAAACATTATTTTAAGAAGGGTTTTTATGCCTTATTTTTTTTATTCAATACTTAAAACCTAAATTGAAATAGTAAAACAGTAACTCAGTACTTAAAAAGCATTTTTCCCCAATTACTTTTTATCTCTTGAGTGATTTATTAGATGACTACTTCTTATTTCTACTTGAGTAGAAATATGTTGAAGAAGTGCGACAGTACTATTACTACATCACATTTTTTTAATATATAAGATGTTTTTTATGACTTTTAGTCCCATTTAGTTATTACATTTGTTTAGTATGATAATATTGACTAGCATGTTTTTGACTTTTCATTTATTTCCCAAGAATATCAAAATCAACAATAACTCGTTGGTGATGAGAAATAAACAAAAGAAAAGAAAAGAATGTTAAATATGTGTGTAGTCTGAGGGCTACTGGGCAAAGCTTAACATGTCAGAGCCAAACTTGCACCAGTGTCCAAATGTAGATCATATCTACTATTATCTCTACTATTTTGTTTTATTTTATTTTAGAATTACAAATTGCAGAGAGAGTTACAATGTCGAGCTGGTCCCCTTAAAATATCATGCGTGTTTCTTCGCCACTTCACACCCATGCAATGTTTTGTCTTTTTTAGTATGTTTCACTTTAATAAACAGACATCCCACTAATCTTTTAATGCAGAAAGATGTTTTTAATGCAATGATAAAGATTTTATTTGGATGAAATAGTAATAGTAGACTTTCTAAAGATTTAAAAATAAAAAGGTATCTGTTGTTAAAAGTTCAGGGACCAAACAAAAAGAAACAAAATAATACAACATTGTTTCGGTAAATTGTTAGTATTTTTTTGGTCCCTAAAGCCACACAGCATAAACATGAAGGGAAAACAAAGGAATGAGTGACCGATGGTCAAAAGGTGCCTTAACTAATCTCTGCTGAGGATTCAGTGGTCTCTCCAGACTAATAGAGGAGGATCGCACAGACTGAGGGGAGCTGCATGTCACACCGCTGGGCTTCCAGGCACCCTGAGCTCTTCTCTGCACACAGAAAGAAAAAACATAATATTTAGTTAAACTAAATCAACTGCTTAGGTGTCGTTTTGTGGATGCAGATACGGTTGAACTTTGGGGTAATGCTCTACACAACATTTGTACACACCCCAAAGTGATTTTAATGTCTTTATGAGAAACTTTAAACCTAAATGAAATGTTAAAGTAGGGTCTACCATTAAAAGTTATCTGCAAACAGTTCTCGTCATCGGCAGGTTCTCCACTGCAGAACTCAGCAAATTGATCCATGATAGAATAATCCCAGGACCAATCAGGATCCTACAAGAGAAAAAGAAATCTGTTTAAGTTTAGATTTACTAATAGCATTTTCTTGCTTTTAAACTCTGTAATGATGATTTTTTTTTTACCTCTGAGGTTTTGCTGCCTCCAACCCAAACTTGTCCACCAAGAAGTCCAGCTTTTTTCATCTCCTCAGAAATCTCGGCAATTTGTGTAGAATCATATACAGCAGCAAGACCTCCAGACGCACAGTTGTCCTAAAAAATAGATTTTTAAAAAGAACACTGTGCTGAAAAAGGGGATAGGTATCAACAGCAAAAAAAGAAAATTAGACTTTATTGGCCACTTTCAAACCATTAAAAAGTATCATAATTGCTGCTTTGCTTCCTCTGGCGCTTACAAGCCCTGCTCACTGTTCAGTGACTTGCAAGGATTTTTTTTTAATCAGTTGACTACTAAAAGGATTTTTTATTTCTATGTTTTTTTTTATATCAGTACTAGATGCCTATCATCACTATAGGTCACTTTTACAAGCTAAATAGTTAAAACAGAAATCCATAATCTTGAAGCTCAGGTTATCCTGAGCTATCTCTACAGTTATGTTCCTATAGGCTTAGACTGCTGGAGGACATAGGGACCACTTTTCACCATTCTATCTCTACTCTCCCTTTCTGCAGTATTTATTAGTTCAACCTCAAACTGTATGTGCCATATTTTATCCTCTGACATGAGAACTATTTTGGGGCTTGTTTACTTGGCTGTGTCTTTCCTGGAGAAGGCAGCCTGTGGATCTGATCGCTTTTGTATGTCTACTTCTGTCTCTTTAAACCCCAGTCAGCTTCAGCAGAAGACTGCTCAGCCCGTTTCTGCAGGTTTCTTCTTGTTAACAGGCAGTTTTTTTCTCTCCACTCTCACTTTATGCATACTTGGTTTGAATAATTGCTGTAGTTTTAATAAGCCAATGCAATCAGCTGGTTTTCTTTCGATAGAAAACTGTGGAGACTTAGACAAAATTGATTGTCCTTTTGTATACACAGACTGTATGCAAAACAACATTTCGATGCATACAGCATACAGGAGGTAAATACTGCGTAAAAATATATATATTTGAAACTCCACCTATGATTCCTTAAGGTGACAGGCAGCTCACTAGCTCCAGAAGCATACAGAATGCAGATAAAAATGAGCATAAACTATGGAGTCAAAATGTTTGTAAATTTAAAAATCTTAGTTAAATCGAAATTTTTCCCTTGAGCTTAAAATAAATCATCATTCATAACACTTTTTCCGCTTTTTATTTCTTTTCTTTACTGCACTTTTAGATTTTATATTTTCAGATTCAAAACCCTTTCTTTCAGGTTCAGTTTCAATTTCCTTTTTCAGTTTCAGGATATTTTTTTACACATTAAAATCAGTTTTTTCACTTTCAGATTTTGACTCCAATATGACAAGAGTGGCGGGGGAAACGTGATTGACAGCTTGTAGCAGCGCTGGAGAGATGTCCTTTTCCATGTTGCATTTATGGACAGTGGGAACCCCAACTAGTTGTTGAACAAATTCTCTGCAGCATTCATTTGCCTCTTGGCAAAGAAATGTTAAGTATATTTACACTGAAACTATCACTAATCATTATTCCAGGATGCGTTAATATATATAAAAATAAACAGCCATTGTATAAACCGCAAAAATTTCCATTGCTAATCAGTTATGTTTAATCTTTTTTACAAACTACTTTGTCACAGTCCTAAATAATGCAGGGAAGATTAAAACCTTGAATGTGTTAATGTAATTCCCTGGAAAACATGGTAGTTGTAGACGATTTCATCAACAGGTACTAGTTATGAGTTAGCCACAGCAGGCCATATCCTAACAGGATGGCAGAGGAGGGAAGATTCCGCCACATAACACATCGCCAGGAGCGTATTACCCTTTCTAACATCTTTTAAAGGTTTTAATTTTCATTGCATTTATTAACGTGACAATGTAATGTGTAAAAAAAGATTATATTTATCTGAATAGCAGCGCCGCTCGAACCACTAGGTCCAGACGCCATCTTTCCGTGAACGGACATAGAGTTTACTTTGCGAAAGTTTTGCTGTTTATACAATGGCTGGAAGCTGTCAATCATGTTTCCTCACCCACTCCCGTCAGCTAGGGGCTCAAAATCTGAATGTGAAAACAACTGATTTGAAAGTTTAAAAAGACTACTGAAACTTAAAAGGAAACAGAAACACATAGATTTGAGTGTAAAAATATAAAACCTAAAACTGCAATCAAGATGCTAGAAGAACAATTGTCTTTAATTTTTTAGATTTGAGGGTTTATACATAGCGAAAGACCAACCTCTTTGATACACAGGTGGTAAAACACTAAAATATGACTATAAATGAATATACAGTTCCTAGGGTGTCATTGAAGACCAGCCTATTAAATGCATTACTAAACTAATTTGAAATATTGTATAAAAGGACTGTGAATACAGTTTATAGTGTTTAGATGCTAAACCATGAACATCAATTGAATTAATTTACCAACAAGAACTAATTGGTTTATGGAAATCATTGCACACAAAGTGTAAAACCACATTAATATAAGTTTTTCTTTTAAACTATTTAAGTCTTAAGAAGGAACACTTCCACTTACCCTGGCCTCAACCCAGGTCATATTCTGGGCAACAAACAGGAGACACTGAGTGCTGTGCATTGTCCATCCTTCAGGGCAAGTGAAGCCAAAAGGATTATGGTGGTCTGTGAATAAATACATGTGATAGTTTTATTAGGAGTGCTGATTTATATTATAAGTTTAAGAAATGCCAATTAGATAACAAAAAATAAAAAATAAAAAAATAGATGAGAAAACAAAATCCATCCATCCATTCATTCATTTTCCGTCATGCTTTCCCCAAGCAGGGTCGCGTGGGGTTTACGGCTGTCTACGGGCGAGAGGCGTTGTGCACCCTGGACAGGTCACCAGTCCACTGGAGGGCAACACAGAGACAAACAGATCAAGCAACCATTCACACACACACTCGCACCTAAGGAGGATTTAGAGAAGCCAATTATCTTAACAGTCATGTTTTTGGACTGTGGGAGGAAGCTGGAGTACCCAGAGAAAACGCATGCATAGGGAGAACATGCAAACACCATGCAGCCGGGAACCTTCTTGCTGCAAGGCAGCAGGGCTACAGACTGCTCCACTGAGCAGCCTTCAGAAATTAATATAAATAGGGATGTCATGACGAAAAAACTACTGACCAGATCCATGTAGCCAGCCCAGGCCATAATCTAAAAGAAACAAAAACAAAAAAAGATGAGAATTTTTTTTTTTTATATAGAAATTGCAAGTCTAAGAACTAGGGATGTAATGACACATTTTTTTTCACAATTTAAGATCGAGAAGTTGCAAGTGGCCAATTTATTATCATTTACATAAACTTTAGACAGAAGCATTGTGTTTATATATCGAGAGATGTTAGGCATAGGCCGATTTATGCCTGATATCGAAATCAGTTTTGAACACCTCTAATTATAAACAATGTTTTCCATCATATTAAAAAGTACACTTTTTTCTAGTTTTAGTAATGCTTTGAATGAAGCCTTTCAATGATAAAAGAGAACACTCTTGTTTTTCACAGGCCTCACCAGATGAGGAAGAGAAGCAACAAAGACGCAGGCGAGTGTCTATTCTGAACTATTATGGTGTGTGTGGTTTGACAAGTGAGTTGCAATATAATAATGTAGATGGTTCTTTTTTATAATAAAATAAAAATAGGGTGTTTTACAACTTGATATTTTTACACATTGACATTCTGCTAGTGGCCAGGACTTTATGTTCCTAGGATTTTTGCATGAAAAAACATAAACCATGCAAATAAATTCATTATAGCGCTGTGAAAGTAAAGAACGTGTTAATTAAAGGCAGCAACTGTCAGTCAGTGTTAAGATGATGTGAGGAGATTGTATAAATCACAGCTTCAATCCAACATTTATGAAGTATTTGTTCCTGCACATAATGACCAAATCGCAGAAAATTTAGCCTTCAGTGGGCATTTTATTTGTAGAAAAGCTGTCATTGAATCAGTCGCTCAGCACCATCATCTCTCCTCATGGGATGCTGAGGTTGTACATCGCTGTTACGAGTGTGCGCTTACACCAGGAAACTCTAGTCCCTTTTTATATCACAAATCTGTTAAGTAGCGAATAACAAAATTCTCCTGAGTTAAAGTTTACACAAGGAATAAAGTGAAGTGATTGGTGTTTATCAAGTTGCGTTTCGGAATTCTTAGCTTACGCTTTGAGTGGTTTGTCGGAAGCAAGTTCAACCAGTGAATAAAATGTGCTAGTAGGCTCGCCAATGTGATTCCATTGGGACAAAAGTCGTTTATCAACTGCAGCCTGAAGGATGGACCGTGTATCCAGTTATGGTCTGGAAGGTTTTTTTCAAATGCGACCCAGGCCGCGTTTTGTTGTATCCGGCGGTTTGTCGGAAGCATCTTGCTAACCAGTTAGCAACTACTAATCTGCGCTAGTAGGCGAGAAAAACTAACCTTTAACCATTCCCAATGGGAGAAATTCCATTGGGATAGCTTCATTCAGATCAACATCTTCTTAAAAAGTAGAAGAACTCTAAATTGGTGACTTAGAAACTTGAGGGCGCTTGCTACATATGTGGCGTCCTCAAGGAACGCTATGGACAGCACACGCAAAAAATGATCGATTCACACCTGCAGTGTGAATGTAGCCTTTTAAGGATCTTTTTAACGAACGCTATGGACAGCGGAAACATGCAAGGGAGGAGAGTTTAGTGTCAGAGGTGGTGGATGAGTCTCCTCCATCATACATTTTTTATTTAGAGGAGGAAAGCGGGGGGAAGAATGTTGTGGAAGAAGGACGCCAGGCGGCAGAAGCTTGGTTTGGTGTAGAAGGCTTACAGCCGTACATGTTTGAGCCCTTGCCTGCATAGCGCTGCCAGCTCTGTTAGCTCTACGCCTGCTGAAGACACAGGCGTCCATCCCGTGAACACTGGGATGGAACTCAGGGATAAACTAAATTATTCTTAGTTTTTATTTCAACCGTTGCGTATTATTAGCTGCGACATATGAATCAAGATGCTATGACTGAAAAAAAAAAAAAATTTGATTGACAGATGACCGTTGATCAAATTTAGGTGTTCGGGCTGACATATAATTAACTGGCCTGCATAAAATAACAAGAAAAAAGGATTTTTTTTAAATAGAAAGAATTTCTATTCTTTAAATAGAATTTTTTTAAATTTTTGGACAATATGGTCTGATGAAGAGTACATTTATATGAATGTTTAAGCCAGAATGATTTGACATTTAAAAATGAATTCTTTACAACTTTAAAGCACAGTAATCAATTTTACAAAATAATTCATTACAGTGCTAGCTACAGGAAAAGTAGCGTAGTTACTGTAACACGTTAGTTAATGGCCTACATACAGATTTACCTGCTGGTGTTGGTGGTGGTGTACTCACAAGAGAGTCGTCAGTAGATGGAAGGTCTGAAGACACAGGGTAAAAAGTAGTTGTTAAAAGAAGACCCTTCAATTAAAAATAAGCTTAAATTAAATTAATATCCATTTTACAATCAGGGAAAAAGCGGCGTTTTTCAAATACATTTGTATTGATTTGTGTGTAACTGGAGGTTATTCAACTCTGAAAGTAATCCAACCATGAAAAAATAAAGGCATGGATTAATGTGTCCGGCTGTTGCTTTAAAAAAAAAAATATAGATTTTCTTTTTCTAAAATGTTACCTTGGTTGAATTCTCACTCAAATCTGGCCTGGGTTTTAAGTTATCACAACTTTAAGCCATTTTATAAATGTACATTTTGGAGGTAGATGCCAAAGTTAACTTTGCGATTTTATACAATTTTCTTATAGTTCTACTTGTTTAAAACATTTAGAAGACCATGTGGTGAAGTCTTATACTGTATTTTAGTAGTTTTCCGCTTCAAAACTTAAAATTTATGCGATGCTTGAATTATGGGACATCCTTTGCATGCATGTTGCAAATTTATGTAACTTGAACACCTGTACCTTTTTCCAACACATAATTTATATCCACATTGTTTTGGATTTTGTCCAATAAGATGAGCCCCTGTGAGAAGCAAACTCTAAAATTTTACCAAGTGTAAATTATTTAAAAATTAAAAAAATAAGCTAATACGTTAATAGTAATATAATTGTATCAGGCTTAATATTCTGAGGTTATGTTGTCAAAAAGAAAATGTGTTTGTTTCTTTTTGTAAATGTTTTTCATACATTTCTGAAAGAAGCTTTTGTTTTTACTACTTTAGGTATAGTGACTAGGGTTGCCACCCGTCCCTTGTAATACGGAATCGTCCCATATTTGACAGTTAAATTATGCGTCCCGTATCGGTTGTTCCATATTTTTTTACGAATAACTAAAAAAATCAATAATTTTGAACAACTCTACTGTGGCGATTGTGACCCATGTCTGAGCGTCCTGATTCTCTCTCCCCCCCTCTCGTAGCTAGAACTTAGAGTTCTACTGTTCTTGATTCAGCTCCCCCTTATGACGTCATCCGTTTAAAGCATTCTCCACTCAGTAATCTCTCTTCTTAGGGCGTTTGTCATGGTTTCCTGGCGACGGTCCTCATGTTTAGGTCTAGTTCTACAAACTGTGCACCTGCGAACGCCAACTCCAACCTTGGGGGGGCCACAGTAGGTTAGCAGGAAAAGTTTAGCACACAAAAAGTGATTCATTTAATAAACCGGGTAACTAACAACCAAAATAAACCAAAAATAGGCACACACAAAAAACCTTAATATAATACCGGTAATCTTCCCTATAGCCTAAAAAAAAACTCTACCAGGCCAAGCACACCATTGGTTTGGTGAGGGGATTTCTGTGCACGATGATACTGTGCAAACTTAACATTTCCAGTTATTAATTATCTTAATTGGCTGTAGCTTATTGCAAGAAATACAAGCCACGCTCAAAGAACAAAATAAAAGTATGGTTCTGTGTTGAGCTGAAACGGGACACAATTTAGTCAGATGCAGGAAAATGCATCTAAGAAATGCAAAATTTTCTAGGGAAGGGCCCCCAGACCCCCACATCAATAAACCCTTCAAGTGACCATTTCCGCTAATTACACTGAGCTTAATGTTTGACAGCAAAATCTATGTATAATTTTCTTTAATGTAAGAAAAATTATAAGGTCTAGTTCTTTGTAATTTTAGATTAAAATTTTTGATTTTTAAATTTTTTGAATGGGGGCCTATATGTTATTGCTTTTATTATAGTTACATCAAATTACCAAATCTAGTCTTTAAACTTTATCATTCAACCTTTGTATAAAGGCCTTTTTACATATAAATAAAATAAACTGTATCACTGATAGTTTGGTTACATAATTTTTTTGTCTGTGTGTGCATAGATTTAAATCCTTGCACTCATCCATCTACTCCAAAAAGTCTGTGAAGTGGATCTTTGTCAGAACAATGTATCAGATTTAACAATCCATTTATAACAAGATCAAGCCCGCACCTCTTAAAACATCTAAACAGTCTGAATAGGTTTATGTCGTAATGAGGTTATGGTTTTAGCCAAGGTGATTACACACCAAAGAGGCGTGGCTTCTGCCCAGAGCAGCCTGTGTTACCTGAGGCAAAACAAAACATAAACATCTAGAAGCAGGTAAGGAAAAAGGATCACAGAAACGTTTTAATCACCTACCGGTCTGGATCAGCAGGAGGAGACCAATAACAGGAGAATCTATTAAAGTCCTGCTGTAAAAACAGACGTTGAAAAGCAGATGTTGAACGAGACGGTACAGTAGATTCCAATACCTTGTGAGTGAGACAGAAAAGGAGGCGTGTCCTCTGTGGCAGAACTCTGACTCCTATTGGCTGTTCATGTGTTCATTTTAAGAAATATCAAACGGTGATTGGCTGATGGACAACCAGTAGATGAGTCAAATAAACCAGAGAATAGAAATCCAGATAAAAATATGTTTATGCATGGGAAGTTTTGCAGAATTAGAGGAAGGTTGTGACAGAGGGCTGTTACATAGCCGTGGTTTTTAATTTGCTATAGATAATTATAAAATAAATACTGAAATATTTCTAAGCCAGTTTGACTGGCTTAAAAGAAGAGTCTAACAAAAGAAGTTTTTTCACTTCCAGCCTTGAAATTATGGAAGACCAATCCTGCCATAATTAAAAATAAATACAGAAAAAATAAATGCTCCAAGAATAATAAGCATACAATTAGTTGCTCCAAAAATTTTTGGTTTAATAAATGTAATGTGAGAAATTATATTAGACAGTGAGACTATATATATATATATATATATATATATATATATAGTAGCAGACCTCGCACTGGCCGCATCTGCATTCATCGCCGCCTCCCCGCTATCCAGAACCCGTGGTTATGTGGGGCAGCAGACTAAGCAGACTCCCTGTGATCTCCTCTCCTCCCGCGAGACACCTCCCTCCAGCTCTGCTGGGGGAAGCCTCTAGGCGCCTCCCAGGCCAGCCGGTGAGACGAAGTCTCCAGCGTGTCCTGGGCCTCGCCCCCCGGGCCTCCCTCCCCAGTACGCCTGGAACACCTCCCCGAGGAAGGCGCCCAGGGGGCATCCGGCGAAGATGTCCAGTGCCACCAACTGACTCCCTCTCGATGTGGAGTGAGAACTGGTTCTACACTGAGCCTCTCCCGAACTGACCGAAGCTCCTCACCCTATCTCTAAGGAGAGCCCAGCCACCCCGCTGGGAGGAAAGCCTACTTCAGCCGCCAGGGCGGATCTCGCTCTTTCGGTCCTGATCCAGATTTCTCTATGACCAAAGTTGTGAGGGTAGGAACCTAGACCTAATCTGTAAATTGAGCTTTGCCTTTCGCCTCAGCTTCCTTCTTTCTTCTTCACCACCATACAGACCGTGCAGCGCGGCGCATTATTGCAGCAGCCAAGCATCGATCCTCAGCTCTCATCGTTCCTCCATTCTTCCCCTTCACTCGTATATGAGACTATATATATATATATATATATATATATATATATATAGTAGGTATATATATATATATATATATAGTATTTTAATTAGCTTTGTCATTTGCCTTTGTAATAATTCTTATTTATTTAGCTGTCCTCATAGTAATCTTTCAACGCTTTTTATTTCTGCCTGTCGTATTGACATTTCTGTATATCTATTTCTTCAAATTATGCAAAATGAGGGTGTGTCTTAGAGAGCTTGACTTCTCCTTATTGGTTGGTTAGCAGCCACCCGCCACAGTCCCAACAGAGATGGCTACCCACCATGAAGTTGTAAACAGTGAGCTGAGCAACTGTTTTTTAAAACAATGCTAACTCCTCCAAATGAAGTTGTTCTGATCTTGCTGATTAATGTCTTCATGAAGTTGGTGGCTGGCTGTAATAGAGGGCGCCAGGGCACCGCCCCACCAAAAGAAAGATATATACACAAAGATACACAAAAATATATATTTTTTAGAATTAGCATTTTACAACTATCATTTAAAAATATTAAAACAATTATTGATATATATTTTTCTTCAGATGTGCAAGATACATATTTAATCTTTAATGACTAGTAAAGTCATTACATTTTTCCTCGATTGATGATGTATTTCGATCCTAGGGCACAAAAATGGTTGCCCATTGACTGTTGTTAAAAGTACCTGCATCTTTCTAAAAGATAAATCAATAATAGATAAAGCTCTCAGTACTATTTCCATCTACTCTGTAGCGTCTGGTTTATCTCTTAATATTATAAAAAGGGAACTACTCCTTATCCATACAAGTCCTGATCCAATTAAAGCTGTTACTGAAGTAAAATACCTAGGGCAGACAATATAAAAAAACTTAATTAGAAGAGATACAAATATTTCAAATCGTATTTTGGATATGAAAAAAGCCCTTAGTCACTGGTTAACAACAAACTGATCTATCCCTACCACTCCTTGTTTATTTTCTCTAAAAACATGAGAAAGCAAACACAATATGCCTCCAATTTTTATGGAGGAATAAAACACATTATATCAAAAAATCTCAGTTGGTGAAAGAATATGATAAAGATATTGAATCTAAGGTTGGCACAATCCAAATTAACTGGATAAAATCTTATATTCGGCATCCAAATTCTATGTGGCATTACAGTCCAAGATCCCTGTTTGATAAATTGTGAGGATAAGACTTTATTCTAAAATGTGATTTTAAGGTAAGCAGGATTCCAATTAAGCTGTTCATGTTCCACTTTGCACAGATTTTGCATTATTGGAAAAAGATTTTCACCCGCAGCTTTTCTCCCATAACTCAACTCTATGGGGCAATAGAGTAATAACACTAAATTGTAAATCTGTCTTCAAAAAGGGATGGTTTTGCAAAGACATTATTTATTTTGCAGATTTATTGGATGATAGCAGTGATATTTTAAATCATTCAGATATTTTTAATGATGTGAATTGTTCTCTAAAAGAGTATAACTGTGTAAATTCACTTGATAAAAAAAAATTCTAGGTCATATAATAATTACCAACCAATATTGTCCAGCTGGTTTATTTTACAATGCAATCTGTATAAAAAAAAATGCAATAATAAATTTATTAGCAGTTTTTTGAAAGGCAGAAAATTTCATGATTGTGATGGGTTTACTTGGAAAAGATATATTCCTGTTTGTTCAGATACAGTTGATAAAGCATTCTCAAAATTTGTCAAATGGCCTATTCTACCTAAAGTAAAAGAAACACATTTTAAAGTTTTAAGAAAATGTATCCTGTGGCAGAATTATATAAAAAAAAATGTTTTTGAGGCAGATCAATGTTCCTTTTGTAATAATAAAAGTGAAACTCTTGAACATCTATTTTACCACTGTCCTGGTAAAGTTTGTATTTCATTGAAAATTAATGATGTCCCCCCATTTGCCCTAACTTATGTCCTTTTTTTTATAGAACATCTTCCCTTGCCTGTTTCTGATACTAATATATAAATATATAATGTAAATGGTTGATTATTCAGATTATTCAAATTTCAGAGCAGCTTGAAACATAGTGTGATGAGGGTAAGTTCGAAACACTATTTAGGGACACCTCTGTTTTAAAAAGATCAAAGCTGTTTCGAGCACACTGATTTGGGCCTAACATCACTAATGGTTCTTTAGCTTTAATTGTAGCCATTAATGCAAACTGGTCTGATCTGTTCAGCCTCCTTTGCTGCTCCTCCAACATCTGGACCAATCTGTCCTGTTGTTTGTTTGTTGGCGGAAAGGTAAGGGCTAACATGGCAAGGTAAGCAAAGTCTTTATATAGCACATTGTTACAGCTGCACTGCATGGGTGGAGTTATGGACGTGTTTATCTGGCAGTGTGATAATTTACCAGGTCACAGGTAAGCAGCTACTGTAAGTCATAGTTTTCATCAGCAAGTGTATTATTATTCTGCTCTATTTCTTTAGCTTCCTGCTGAGTCTTTGATCAGCATTACACCTGGGTTGACACTCGCTGCTGTTTTGCCTATACTTGTCTATACAGGGATATTGCATAAGACTTACCTCAACTTTCCCCTGCTGTCGGGAGCATTGATGGTTCTACTATTGGGATACAGTTCAATATTGGACAATATTGTAGTGTATTGGTGTTATTGTTTTACTCATATTGTTTTATTTTAGTTTTTCTTTTAAGGACTGAGGCTTCTGTGGTGGAAGTGGTGACACCTGGTGGTGCTGTCTGTGTCTTATCTTGTGTTCTCTGATGGAGCACCCCTTTTTTATGTTTGCTGGGTTTTTGAAGTGTTTAGGTGATCCCTTCTCTTCACTGGATGTTGCCTCTCACTATGGATTAAAAATGCATTCAATGTTTTAGCCATTTAATTTCAGGTTATTGTTAATTTAAACCTATTGAAGTTTAATCAATTTTTGTAGAGCTTTTTAGGAATATTGTCTCATTTCCAGCAAGAATTTCTCCAGCAGTCTTGTTATTACTATTTAATTTTCCTGGAGTTATTTCAGGTGGCGTTGTTGGTTTCCTATATTGCACACTTTAACATTCGGGTTTCATAATAAAAAAATAATCCACCCGAGGTTGCCACAATCGGTGTTGCTGGTAGGATATCTGTTGGGAAAAAGAGTTGATTCTTCAGTTTTTGTTTGTTTTCTGTTTTTTATGTTTGTGTAGTGTCGTATTTTGTTTGTTTTGGAAAAAAAAAATGTGTGTGTGTGTGTGTTTGTACAGGCAAAACAGCAACAAACCCATCTAATCACAAAGGATCCAGGTTGAGGAGGAGGGGATCCAAGAAATGTGGTACTTTATTGCCCAATTGAAAGAAGATAATAAACACATACGACAGGGACAGTCATGCTGTGCCTCAGGTACTTCTACTGGCCCTTCTATTTGAAGCAGATCTCAGAGTGCTCTGCCTCCCCCTGTGTCAGAAAGGTTGGTGTTCATGCCTCGGGACAGGAAATGTCCAATGTTCAGGGGAAGATCAGGAATAGGGTAAAGTGGATGGAGACGGAGGAGGCCTGTGTCAGGGATTATCACTTATCACCTGTTGATCATGCTTTTTACTTGAATGATCATCTGGAGGGTGAGGCACGAGAGGAATTTAGATACCGTCCTTTACTGGAGAGGCTACGTTGACCTCAGGCTGACCAGTGGGGGAGGATGTGGCATTCTTCCAGTAATGGAAGGTGTCTATGTTTGCAGGAGGCAGGCGGCAAAGGTGATACAGCAGCAGGGGAAGGAGGAGCAGCCGGGACTGACGCAACAGGTAGAGGAGGTTGATTGAGAAACTGTGTAGCAGCGTTTTTTTGTTTGGCCATGATTGGGGATCTGGTGATTCCCTATGTTCCCAACAGAGCACTTTGTTCTCAATCTGCAGGTTTACTAGTGCTTTCTTAAATTTCTAAAAGCAGGAAGAGTATCAGATCTTTAAGCTGTCAGGCTTTTTCCAGTGGAAGCAACTACTAGTTTTAGGCCACGAGGCAAAAATCCAGTCTACTTTAAGGCAAGGCTTAAAACCTTTTTTTGTGTTTTTTTTCACATAGTTTAGAGTTAGAGTGGCTCAAGTTAACCTGAGCTTTCTCTATAGTTATGCTGCTATAGGCTTAGACTGCTGGAGGACGTAGGGACCCCTTTTCATCATTCTGCTATTCTCCCAGTCTTAAGTGTTTGTTTGTTCAATCTCTAACTTTATGCTCTCTGTTTTTCTCATCACAGTAGCTTCATCTGGTCTGTTCCTGTTTGGCTGTGGCACCATACCGGAGAGAAATATAAGCTGTGCTGCTGCCACCAACACCTTTGTATATAGATGTTGGAGCTTGGCTGGTTTTTCAGTGTAGTCCTGCAAGTTTTCTCTTTCATACTCTGACATTGGAGCTGGCTTGGAGCTAATCTGCCTTGCTGTGTTTTTCCGGGATAAGGCCGCCTGTGGAGCTGATTGACAGTTAGTTTTTTTTTTCTCTGCTTCTTTCTGTATCTCTGCTTCTGTCTCCTTAAACCCCAGTCGGCCTCGTCAGATGGTAGCTCACACTGAGCCTGGTTTTCCTCTCCACTCTCGCAACAAGCATGCTTGGTGTGAGGGATTGTTTTCAAGTCAATGAGTTGATGCAATCAGCTGGTTTTCCTTAGATAGAAAACTTTAAACCAATCTGACTATATAATCTGGTTGAATTGTCTCCGTTTTGGTATTCGGTAAAGGAGGAAAACAGCACAGACAGTTAATCACAGAAAGCAGCACAGCTAATAATTTAATCCAGGATGGTGTCACAGCCAAACAGGGGCGGACCAGAGCCACTATGACAGGCGAAAGCGGATAAAGCATAAAGTTATGAGTGGAACTTAATACTCCAGGATATAAGAACAGAGATGGAATGAAGCAGGAGAAAAAATGGTTCCTATGTCCTCCAGCAGCCTTAACATATCGCAGCATAAATATAGAGATAATTAGAAGAAATTTTTAGTCCTCAGAGCGGACACTATCTTAAGATGAATTGACTTGTAACTGAAACTGGCTTGTTTTTTTTGTTTTTGTTTTTTTCATAACCAGTCAGACTGGTTGGCCTTTGAATATTAAGCTGATTTCAAGCAGCTGCTAGTCCCAATAATGCTGGATGATGCTTTTCTTCTTTGCTATTTGCTTTACAGGAAATAAATGAGCAAAGAATTTTATCAATGTTTGCCCTTAAACTGCATTTGCTTTGTTTAGCTGTGGTGCTTGCTGGTGGACAAAAACAACAACAAACAAACAAAAAAACAAAAACAAAAGTTTCCCTCTTTATTTGATAATTTTATAGCATGTCGTTAGTTGTTCATAAATAAATAAAAAAACGGGTTTTAAAGATTCATATTTACTGAATAATCCTTGAAACAGTAATGAGGGGATTTAAATGAACATTTAGAGATATTTTTTTTGATTGCTCAGTGAAAGAATAATGTCTAATATGTAGTGGTTCACTTTTTTTAGCTTTTCTGAGAATTTTTTGCAAGCCTTGATGCCATGATTGGTTAGCGACTTATCCTGTGCTCAAATGTAGAGCAAATACGGTTTGGACAGAAAATAAACAAAATCAAAGTTCATCTGACTGATGATATAAACAGTCTCTTTGTCCGACCAGTCTGTGGTACTGAGCTGCAGCAAGAAAAGGGTAAGTGGTTTAAAGACTATAGAAAACTGTGTTAATGTTTAAAGTATAAGTTGAGATGTGTGTTGCTGTTTTAAAATATCAAAATCAAACTTTTAAAAGGATGGCAATGAAGACAGAAAAACTAAGCACTTTTTGTTCTGTATTTTTATTTGTTCATCTCATAATATGTAACGGGGGGTATTAATTGTGAAGACTCTGAATTTTAAAGTTTTTTGTTTATATTACATGAGATTTACTCTGTTCTCATTTTAAAGAAAAAAACACTTCAATCAAGATTAGTTCTCTTTGATGTTCTTTGATTTAATCAAAATTGTTTGCTTGAAATACTTCAAAAACAACAATGGCAAGACAAAAACTAAAAAGAAAAAACTAAAAACAAATACATTTAGAGCCTGTATAACTAGATGAAGGGGTTTATAGATTTCACAATGCTTTTGTGAATCAGTTAATATTGTGTAATCAAAGCAAACATCACTTTTGACCCTTTGTTTCAGTTCATGATGCATGCACTCGGGGTTCTCTGGGTTTTATCAGCAGCGGTCTGCGTAGGAAGGAGCGATCATCACATCGGACACGGTGTGGAAGCACAAGACAACGCTGCAGACGACAGTGACAACAACCTCTCTCTGGTGACCTCAGCAAACAAGGACTTTGCCCTCCGTCTGTACAAGAAGTTATCAGATCATTCTGACTCTCAAGGCAAAAACATCTTCTTCTCTCCAGCTAGCATCTCTGCTGCCTTAGCTGCTCTGTCTGTGGGGGCGCGGGGGGAGACCCACCAGCAGCTATTCAGTGCTCTGGGCTACAGCAGCTCCCAGCTTGCTCAGACAGATGTAGACCAGGCCTTTCGTACGCTCCTTGCAAACACAGCAGCTCATAATGACCTCACGAAAGGCTCGGCTGTGTTTGTGGACAAACTCTTCAAGCCAAAGCCGGAGTTTCTGGATGTCCTCAAGCAGTCCTATTCTGCAGAGGGCTTCAGTGTTGACTTTCTCAATTCTACAGAGGCCGCCAATACCATCAATCAGTATGTATCTGATAAGACTAACGGGAAGATAAACAAGCTGGTAGAAAGCCTGGATCTAAACACAGTTATGTACCTTCTCAGCTACATATACTACAAAGGTAAAAGGTCTCAGCCTATGAGTTCCCTGACCTCTCGCTTTCATTGAGTTATGCTTTTAGTAATTCATAAGATCTCCTCTTTCTGCTCTCACAGGAAATTGGAAAACTCCATTTGATCCTCGAGATACCAGAGAAGATGATTTCAATGTGGAAGAAAACAAAAAGGTTCAGTCACACAGTTGAACGTGCCGATGTTCTGTTTGTTCATTCTGTTTTTATTAATACATCTACAAAGCTGTTCATCTCTCACATTGCAGGTTAGGGTACAGATGATGAGAATGGAAGAAGATGTTAGTACTTATATCGACCAGGAAATCCACACATCAGTTCTCCACCTGCCCTTCAACAACTCCTACTCCATGCTGCTGCTCTTACCTGACAATATGACATTGCTGGAGAACAAGATCTGCCCTGCGCATGTCAATAAGTGGTTGAAGTGGATGAAAACAAGGTGAACTGATTTTTTTGTCTTTCTTGAACAGTGCTGAAGGTTGTTGTATTTTTTTTGCACAGGAGTGACAGCCTAGTGGTTAGAATAAAATAGAATAGAAAATCCCTTTATTGTCCCACAATGGGGAAATTCTGGTGTTTTACAGCAGCAAAACTATAAAACAATAGGGCATAGAGCTTGGGAGGTTCTGACTTCCAGCCCCAACTCCCACAGACTGCCACTCTTACCCCAATTTACACTACCCTTAGAAAAACCGATCCATGCCGAGACCAGTCCGAGCTCGGATCAGTTATTCCAGGCCGAGCTTCGGTTCTGGATCGACCGTTTACACTATCACGCTATCTTGGTTCCTCAACTCCTCACCTCCTAGTCACTATCTGCGGTATTACTGCCAGTATTGAAGGAGGAAATCAAGCAGTTGGTGGTGGTAATGCACCAAAAGTTGTTTGCCAACCGCCATAAAAACAAAAACAAGAAGAAGAAGACGAAGAAGGAGGGAATCAAGCAAATCAAAATGGCGGCACCCGTCACATTCAGAAAATTATGCTTGATTATTATTGCTGTACTTCGAGTGTTATTATTTAAAATGCCATTATTTAAAATGTTGTGTGGAGAAGATTTCGATTGTCGCTTATAGTTGAAGAAGAAGTTGTTCTTTTTCTTCTGTTTCTGGAGAGGAATTACCGCCAAGTACTGGAATGGAGTGTGAATCGGGATGTGCAGCCAGCATGAGAGATGACACGTTCTGCTCATGCGCCTCTTGTTATCAGAGAACCTAACCAGGAAAAACCGTTCTGAGCCCACCTCTGGAACTGGTCCTGCAGTTATCTTGGTCCTGTTGTGTCTAGCTCGGTTCAGTTCAGTTTGCTTTCCATTTACACACCGATAAGTTATCTCAGTTACTGAGCTCGGACCAGTCTCGCACGGTTTTTCAAGGGTAGTGTAAATGGGGTATATGTCTCTGAGCAAAGACCCTTAACCCACCCAGCTCACCGGGCGCTGCACAATACTCCTCAAGGGGATGGGTTAAATGCAGAGAGTTCATGTCTTTGCACCATACTTGTGACAGTGAAATGACAATAAAAGTTGGAAAAAAAACTATTATTTATTTTTTAGGAAATACAACATATTTGTTCCCAAGTTCTCCATCAAGACTTCCTACAAGCTGAATGATGTGTTGACTGGGATGGGAATGACAGACATGTTTGGGGATCGGGCTAATCTGAGCGGCATTGCAGAGGGACAGAATCTGGCTGTCTCAGAGGTAAGACAGAAACATATGAAGGAAGTGTCATTGCTTTTGTTTTCTCGACACAATCAACTCAGTCTGCTTTAATTGCACTGTAAAGGTTGTGCACAAAGCCACGCTGGATGTAGATGAGACTGGAGCAACTGCTGCAGCAGTTACTGGTATTGGCATCACACTTCTGTCCTTACGCATCATCCCAGAGTTGAAGTTCAACCGTCCTTTCATGGTGATCATAATTGAGAGAAACACAAATGAGATGCTTTTTATTGGCAAGATTGTCAACCCAAACATCTGAGGAAAGAGAGCTTTTGTTGTGCAAACCAAATACAAGGGGAATACTTTGTCTGATGTTTTGTTCCTACTGCATACATAAATAAAAGATAAAAAAGGTTCATGTTTGTATTAGCAGTTCTTCAGTAAAAATGAATGCCCTATAATAAAGCCAAAACTAATTCCAACAGTCTGAGTGATATCTAATTGAATTCTGTGGAAATAAAAATTCTATTCACGGGAAGATCTGATGACTTTAATGGTATGTATGTTATCGTATGTTAACCTTGATTTGCATCATCAAACTTTAAGAAAAAAAGGCCTTACCAAGAAATAGCTATAGAATATGTTGCACTTATGCTCTCCAAACCTTTATAGCATGTGTGGTAAATTATGTTTCATGACTTGGTTTTATTTAAAATATACACAGTGGGGATGAGTTAATAAAAATTTACAAGCGAAGATAGTCATTATACAAAAGGAAATATACCTTTTCAGCTGTGTTGTTTTGTACTGCAAAAGGCACACATTTTTTGCTTGTTTGAAAAAAAAAAAAAGAGGTAAATCTAAACTAAAATGAAAAGAACACAATGAATTAATTAATGTAAACAGATCGGTGATTGTAGCAGTCAAAGTATAAAAACCAAAACGACAAAAGAAATGGAAAAGAGTGAGTAGTCCCACAGCAAAAGAAAGGACAGAATACAACATTATAATGCCAGCTGAAAAATATGTCCTTTATTGCCTATGTCATCTATTTATACTAATCAGGCAAAACATAATACTGAGAAAATAAAAAAAATATTGTGAAAATGTCTGAGTTTCATAGAGGGATTGTTGGAAAACATATATGTGGTTGAAGACAGAGGGAAGACCAGGAACATCTGGGGTTAATGTATGATATTTACAGAGGAATAAGAGAAATGTGGTTGGTAATGGACAGGAATATAAAGATAAAATTAATGAAATGGAATAGAATTTTAGAAAGTATTATTAATATAGATTGCCTGGCCAAAAAAAAGTTGCATCAGAAGAAAGTCCCTTGACTTTGATTATAAAATATCCATACATTTTGAGTTAGAAGCTACAGTAAGCCCTATATGATTTTTAACAACGTTTATTATTAGAACATTTAATAAATAGCCAACAAAATACTTTCAGTGAGGCCTTAAAGGAGTAGCTGGAAGCAAAAAACATATTTGCACCTATCTCTTTTAAATACATAAATTTGGTAATTAATTCATACAAATTTAACTTAATTCTACCTACCTCAAATCCTGCAAATCTCAATCAGTAGTTTTCCAAAACATTCATGTTGTAGGTAGTACAAATAAATTGAATTAAGTAGAAAAACAAACAAAACCATAAATAATGTATTTGATGACTCCTTAAAGTCTTAAATTAAATATGCTGAAACAACGAATATTAGTTACCGGTAAGTGTTATTTAATGAATGTTATGTTGTGTGAAAAAAATGGTATTCAAATATACATTGCAGTTAAATTAGTGGAGGTCAATGGATTTCAACCAGTTTGCACTTTATTTTACTTTGCAAAGTAAAAAGAGACACCTATAACAGCCCATCACAGTATTATGTTCTGTCCTGTTTTGATCTAGACAGTTTGTCTCACTTACTTACAGTAGGGGAAGAGCTGTGAAAGTTGTCAGAGTCATAACAAACTACACACTGTAAAAACGACAACTCAAAATTGTTCACCTTACTAAGATTTTTGCATTCACTGACAATAAAATTGCCAGTTGGAACTTGAACTGGTGTCTGTTGTGAGCCAGTTGAACTCACTTTCATAAGTTTCTGATGAAAAGTTCATCTTATTCCTATAAATTAGAAGTTGAGTTTACTATTTGAAGTTTGTATGATTTCACAGCACCCATTGGCGAGGTCAACTTATCTCGCGCTGAAATGCTCATTTCCGCGATAATGCATGGCAACCCACGGCTGCTACAGGGTTTCCATGGATTTTCCCAGGAGCTCCCTTCTAAAGTTTGCATCCAACCATCTGGTCACTCTGCTGGCGGTAACTTTCCCTGAGGACTCGTCCAAGAGAAGACTAAGGCACTGGTTTCCTGTCATCTCTGGCAAGTATTGCATTATTTGTAGATAGAAAATGTCCGACAGGGGTCAGAAAGTGATAAAATAAATATATGCTGAAACAGAAGATCTGCTTTAAGAATTAATTTACTTGTTTATATTGCACGGTTTTTAAATTGTTTGAATATGTAAAGCCTGTTTTTGCCAAAGTGGTTTCAAATAAACATGCAAAATTTAACTGGTCTACTGTCAGGGCTGCTCAGTGTGGCAGTGGGTAACACTGCTGCCTTGCAGCAAGAAGGTTCTGGGTTTGAATTCCTGCCTTACTGATTTCTGCCTGGGAGTTTGCATGTTCTCCAATGAGCATGTTGGCCGGGTTTCTCTCCGGGAAGGCTACTGGTACTTCCTCCCACCGTGTGCAGTCCTGTGATGGACTGGCGACCTGTCCAGTGTGTACCCTGTCTTTTGTCCATTGACTGCTGGAGATAGGCACCAGCACCTGGTTTCGTTTTTACAGTGTACAGAAATGTTGGTTAAATAGCAACATGTTATGAATAAACCTTTAGAAAGAACATGACTTGTTATGGGAATAGTATTTCTTGTCCCAAACAATTTCACTTACTCAGACATGTTGTGGCCTTGCAGCTCTGAGATCTAAATGAATGTAATGCAGCACTCATTAATCAATGGGGACTAATTCTATTCAATTCAGTTTATTTATCTAGCACCAATTCAATTAAATTGAAAACTAATGGGAAATAGATGTTTTCCCACAATAATTAATATTGGGATAAATCTAACAGATTTTCCTTTGAAGAACTGTAACTTTCAGTGTTTCTTAATGTATTTATAGATGACATGTTTTTTGTGTACAGTGTTGTGGCACAATAAAAACATTTGATCCATCAGAGGCTCTCAGCTGTCATCTTCAGTGTCCTGTGAACTGGTGTTTACCAAGCATGTGGAGGGAGTGTAAAAAACTTCAGAAAAAGCTGATTTTCTGAATAAAATCACCGGCAGGTGTGAGTTGCACAAGCATGTCAGACTATTCCTCTCAACCAGGGATGAAAAAGTGAAGGCGTTACTGTAGGTCTGAGGGTACTCACAAACAGATGGCAATCACTGCTGTTATATCATTGTCCAAGTTGCATAAGCACATCTATCTAGTGCCCTCTTCCAAGTTCCACCAGCACTGTCCCTGTCTGTTTGTTTAAACCTTAGCCATTTCAATAAAGTGACAGAAAAACATGTAGTCTTTTTCATACTTTTCTGATATTTTCTTATAAAATGTACAAGTTAAGAAATATTTTAACATACACACATGATAATCGTAAGATAAATAATAGTTACTACTTATAAATGATCATTTCTAAGGGTCCTAAAAGATACAAATCATTGCTCATATTTCTATCACTCAGCCAGCAGGTGGTGTTATGAGCACATGAAGTACCAACAAAGAAGTTATTTGCTGAAACAACAGACTCAAGTGTTCAAAGTCTCATGAGGCCACGTCTCCCCATAACCATACGTATATGTAAAACTTTCATATGAGCTTTGGCTCAATATATCAAAGTGATTGCCTTAAAATGACCACAACAGGCAGTTTCATTTAACACACTCTAACGTTGCTAAAAAAGCAGCATAGTTAAGGAGTTACATGAATTTTTACTGTATCTGAAGCTTCAACACACATTGCATTGTCAAAAATGTAAAGGTGCCAAAAAAGTCTGTGTCTGAAAGGTGTAACGTCTCATTTCTTCAAGAAGAGGACCCGCACTTTGGCCAGAACATGACTCTTACCGTACATACACATCTCATGAACAACAAGTTCTTTTGTTTATTTCATCTAAGTGGGCAACGTAATTATGGGGTGTAATACTTCAAGTCTCACTGTTCTCCATGTCTTCTTTTCAGGCCAAGTCAGCTGAATTAAAGAGAACCGTCTGTTCCTTGTTTTCCTGGTGGTAAGGATGATATCATGCTTGTATAATGAAGTTAGGGCAGCTTTTTGTTTCCTTCTGTTGACTTACTTTGGAAGAGTGATGATACTACAGATAAGGATGATATTATCTGTTTTTCTCTTGAAAAGAAAACTATTTAATCTGAAGATAAAAGAATGATGATGGACTTGTTCTAAAGAGAAAATACAGCAAGATGCCTTGCATCGGGTTGGTTGGACTCGTTCCAAGACAGCAGGCCACACAAACAGGCAGGTTTAAACAGATTAATTACAACCACTATTAACATCAGACTACCTTAATCAGCTTAATCCGTGGGGCTGGTGCCTATCTGAAGTAGGCAGTGGGGGAAACGTGGGGTTCACCCTGAAAAGTCCATAAAACCATGACCAAACACACATACACACACACCTACACTGCAAAAACAATCCTAAAAAAGATCTCCTAAATTAAGTGTATTTTACTCATAAAATAAAATAAATAGATATTATGCACTTGAAATAAGACAATGCAATTGTTTTCTCTTATTTTAAATTTAAATTGTCTCGTTCCATAAGCAAAGTGTTTCACTTATCTCGTTATTTGAAGAAAAAAATGACTTACTGAGATTAATTTTTTTGCAGTGTAAAGACAATTTAGAGAAGCCTATCACCTTAACAGTCATATTTTTAGATGGTGGGAGGACCCCTGAGAGGACCCATGCATGCACAGGGAGATCATGCAAACTCCATTTCTTGACCTTCCAGGACTTTCCTACTGCAAGGCCACAGTGCCACCATGCAGCTCCCATTATTAACATAACTTTTTTAATCCCAGAACAAAGTTGAGTATGAAGTATTAACAAAAATGTAACATGGCCTCTAATTGCAATTTATGGCATAAACAATGAGGTATGAGTCCACACTTCCACGTAACAGGAAGTAGGCCGACTATGTAACTGCTGTTCTTGTTTCCTGCCATAAATGAGATAAATATTTAGATTGGTTTTTAAATGGTAAAAATGGTAAATGGCCTGTACTTATATAGCTGTTTTTCAAGTCAGGAGACTTGACCAAAGCGCTTTACACTACATTCAGCAGTCATTCACCCATTCACTCACACACTGATGGGGGCTAGCTACATTGTAGCCACAGCTACCCTGGGGCTCACTGACAGAAGCTACTGTGTCTGTGTCCCACGATTATCTGGGTTGATGTTTCACCCTGCATTTCTGTCAGATTGATTTGCCTAATCATGTGACACTGCAGAGGTAAATATTTTCATAAAGGTAAATGATGCACTCCTGAAAGCATTTCCTCATAACAAAGATGTGTCCAACCAACAACTGTCCAACCTGTTTTTCTGAAAAAAATAAAGAGTTTCATTTTCTGATGTGGATGGACAATAACAACTTGTGAGTTTTTCCAGCACATTCTTTTACAGAATCTGTTTCAGTTCTGAGGAAATGATGCCTTTGTTGCCAAAAGGAGCTTTTGCTTCCTTTTCATCTGTGGTATAAATGCTAAAAGGTCAAAGTCACGAACTGGAGACGGATCGCACACATTCTGAAGGTAGGTCGGGTCTTTTTTTAAAACTCCATGGTGAAAATAGTAGACAGTAGACAATAGTAGATCTGACACGGCTAAAACACAGAAGTATTTAGACCTTTAAGGGAATTATTTATGCCTACCTGAAACAACTAACTGTTGTTCAAACAGTTGAACAGTTGTTCAAGTCTTCAGTCTAATGATGCCTCATCTCACCATCAGTGACATCACTATTTCTGATCAGTTTTGGCTCAATATACCAAAGTGATTCACTGATTCATTCAGTTTTATTTAAATCAATTGTTAACAGAAATACATTTACTGAATAACTAATCGGCTCTGGGTTCCACTTTGACTGGTTTGTAAACCTTTTATAATGTCTGATTTTCTGCTCTCATTACTGCAGCTCCTCCCAAGAGGAATAAAGAATAAGCATAAAAAGCTTACTAAATCTTATTTCCAAATCTAAATAATAATAATAGATGGGTAGAGTTTATTTTAAGCCTTAAAGTATTAATAATCTGATTTGATACTCTCCCTTCCTCTTTACTTTTATCATAATGTATAATTTTTATTATGTTTTTTAAACAAAAAAATTATGTTCTGTGTTTTATTTCTGAACATCTAAATAGGTTAACTTTTTTTTCAACTATTAAGATATTGTTATAGAGTGTAAATCATTCTACAGATTTTAGACTCCTGTTATAAAACAAAAACTACATTTAATTAATTTATTCTACAGAAAATTATTTTTGTCAAAAGAAGAGAGAGCTTTTCAAACGACCTTATCAAAATATTATATCATAAAAACTACTTCAGAAAATAAATCAGATAAGATATTTGTTGTTTTGCCTGAAAAACTTTTTTTTGTTTGTTTTCTTTTTAAGATTCGCCTAGTTTATTTTTTTTTTATACTTTTTTAAATACTTTTTTTAAATACTTTTTATTGGTAAAGGTTTCTCTTCTCAGAATATTTTATTTGTTCCCTTGTCTATATTATATGTATATTTCAGATTGTCTGTTAGATATTCATTTTTCTTCCATATAGCTTCATCCACGTTTACTGCTCCTTGCCACGGCAATCAAGGATTTTGTTTAAATCTGTCCACCTGTGACATGCCAGTCTCCCTGTCTCACCTGTGTTCTGTTGGTTCATCCATTTTTATTCTGTTTTATTCATGCCTAGTCTGACCATGACCGTGTCAAACTGTACATTTACACTTTCATTTCTATTTATTTCATTTTCAACTCTCTGCCTGCCTTTGGATCCAGCTCCACAGAGCAACACTGCCAAATGGAAAACCTTTCTCTCCCGCACAAGGCATGGTTTGAATATGTAAAGCCTCCAGGTTCACTATGATGAGAATAAAAGTATTTTTTTTGTTCACAGATGGAAAAGAGTCTAAAAGAGTTCTTGGTGTCTGTCATTCACAGCCTGCCCCCCAGCCAAGGTAAAAATTCTGTAGATGATTTTCAGTTTGGTTTGTTTGTGCTGTTTGTTTTTTACCTGCTTTTAGCGGCAAACGTTCAGCTTTACTTATCCTGTGTTCATTTTGAGCAAGAGCTAATACTAATCTGAAAAGTTATGACTTACTATGTAAAGTGTAATCAAGTGAATCTTATTACAACTCCCCCAAAGTGTTGCTGGTTATTGTCGAGGTGGGGCCAGAGTCTAACCAGAGCAGTCTATGAACGAGGGGCAGGTTACGCCCTGGACAGGTCGCCAGTCTGTCACAGGGTAACACAGAGACACATCGAAACAGACAACCATGCACACACACACACTGCGTCTGTCTCCTTGAACCCCAGTTGGCCTCAGCAGATGGCGCTCACACTGAGCCTGGTTCTGCTGGAGGTTTCTTCCTGTTAAAAGGGAGTTTTTCCTCTCCACTGTCGCTACAAGCGGCCTCACATCCCTTAGTGTGAGGGGCTTCCATTCGAGTCATTGAGTCGATGCAATCAACTGGTTTTCCTTAGATAGAAAACTTTGAATCAATCTGACTGTATGATCTGGTGAGCTGTAAAGTGCCTTGAGATGACATGTGTTGTGAATTGGCGCTATATAAATACACTGAATTTTATTGTATTGAATTGAACTCACAGAAGGACATTCTAGAAGCCAATTAACCTAACAGTCATGTTTTTGGATTGCGAGAGGAAGCCAAAGTACCCTGGGAGAGAACCCACACATGCAAAGGGAGAACATGCAAACTCCATGAAGAAAGACCTCGAGCTGGAAATTAAACACGGAACCTTCATGCTGCAAGACAGCGGCGCTACACAATATATTCTCTCTCTTGTGTATTTACGTATTCACAGAGAACATCAAGCTTTCCGGTATTTTTTAAGCAACGTGCTGTATTGCTGTAATTACATCTTATGCTATGTTATTACTTCAGATGCAACACTGAATAACACTCAGTGCTTTTTAACACATATTTTACTTGTTGGCTCCAACTGAAGCCTGTTTCATGGTTGCATGACCTGGATGAATGAGAATTTGCACAGGCATGATCTATTTATAATACATTTTAACTGATCCAGCCTTCCGTATAAGCATGCCTTTGTTCCTTTGAGGATGATTTTCATCATGTTGAGCTTCAATTCTTCACCCACACATTTCCGGTTGTGGCATTTCCCAAAGCGCGTTGGAAATAAATGCGAAGATGCTTTTCTGGTTGAGAGCTGTAGAGGATCAGATGTGGCTTGTTTGTTGTCTGACTGTATGGAAAAAAATCTTATTTTATTTTACTCTTGATAAATAAAATTGATTTATTACAATTAATTAACAATATTTTATTTATAAACACATACTCGGAACAGTGGTTGCCTGATTAGGGTAAATGGTCTACAGCTTGTTTATCCTATGTAGGTGAGGCAAGCCAATTTCATTTATATCGCACAGTTCAGTACAAAGACAATAATAAGTGTCTTACATAAATTAGATAACAAATAAGGAAAATAAAAGGAGAATAAAAGCAAGTAAAAATAAAAAGAAATATGATAGCAGATAATATAATTTAGCGTCTACAAATAAAAATTCTTAGCAATGAAATTTTATTATGAACCTTCAGATTCCTTTGCCTTTTCTTTTGGGACTTTTGGGGAGAAACACCACCCAAACAACAGGATTGTAGTTGCAAGACTGAAAAAAAAGTTGTATATCTCAATTGTACACTAGAGGGCACTGTCGGCTGAGGCATATGCGTCAGACAGCAGCAGGTAGTAGATCAACACCTCACTAATTCAGTATTAGGCTAGTATTAGACATTCTACTTGAGAATAGCTTTTTGAGGTTCCTCCATGTGCCTTATTTTTTTTGAGAAACACAGTAATGTTTTCTGCATATAACATCTGCTTAGTAGACTGTGTTAATGGCGCCTTAATTTTTTTTTGTTTTTGTTTTTTTTGTTTCACTTTTCTAAAAAAAACAAACATTTTACTTTCAAATGAATAAATAAATAAATAAAACATTTTAGCCACATTTTTCTGCATCAAGGCTTAATTAATCATATGTTTGAATGTAATTTTTACTTTTATTTTTTTTTTAAGTCCACTTTTTCAGAGAATATTTTGAGGGTTTTTAACAAGAAAAACATTTTTGGCTTATTTTTTCTGATTGAGGAAACATGTTTTTTTTTTCACTTTTATTTATTGTAATTGTTTTATTTTTTCAGGCAATTTCTGGCAGGAATTTCTTCATGTTTCCCAGGATATCTCTCCCTTTGCTGTTCCTGTGGGATTGGCTGCTACGCTTATGTCCCTTCTATCAGCCGTCTTCGTGGCATATAAATGGAGGAGAACCAAAAGCAAGTTCAACAGTAATTGAACAATGTTATATTACCGTAAATAAAATAATTCTCAAGATTTTATCTATGTTGGTTATATTTACATATATACTTTATAAGCTATTTGAAAATTAGATACTAAAAAAATACATTGTTATTTTGTTAATTTACTGACTCAGATGATCCAATCTGCGATGCAGGAGGCAAAGAGAATGAGAAGAAGTATGTAAGTGGAAAATATTTTCATTACCTGTTTGAAAGTACATTAATGTTTAATTAAAGTTTGCTCTTTAGAGCTTTAGGTTCACATGGGATGAGAAAAAAACATTTGTTTATGTATATATCTTATATATAGACTGGCCTTTGTTTTTCTTCTTGTTCTTTACAGGATTCTTTCAAAAACTCTCCCACCTGATATTATGTTCTTCTGGAATTCATCAGAATTTTTTATTATTTATTTACTTATTTATTTTGCAGCTACATGAATCTAAGAGTGAAAGAGAATCTTTGATCAAGGAGAATCAGGAGTTGGAGAAAGAAATGACCCAACTGAAGAACAAGTATGAGCAGCAGGTACAAGATTGATTCATTGTATACAGCTTCAGTCCTGAGCTTTGATGCCTGAATTATCAAATTTAATGGGTGTGTCCCTAATTTGCGGTTCATTTCTTCTTTCAATTAAATTTTAAACCAGCATACACAAACCAATGATTTGGTGGTATCCCTAAAATTGACTTTTTGGATTCAACTCACCTCTTACTGTGTTCCAAAAAAATTTAAAAAAATCCACTGAACTTTGTTTTCAAGTTTGAGGACATTTTGCTTCCCATCCAGGAAGCTTTCTTAATTCAAAATGTCAGGAATAGCATTGAGTTTAAGGTTATAAAGTAGGTTATAAATATATTTATAGAGTAGCCCAACAATGCCTTGTTTTTGTTTAGAAAACAGGCAAATTGAAATGGCCGAACGGGTCCACCCCTTTGGGATGGCGGTCGTTTGGCTTCTTTTCTTAGCCTGCAATTCCCCATACCTGTCTAAGTCTCTGGAAGGGGTGTCGTTAAGGGGAATGGTTGGCCTCTCCCCTGTAAAGGTCTTCTGCTCCCCTGTAAAGGGGTAGGGGTTGTCATAATTGTGGAAAGGGATCAACTCAATTGCTGCATTGTAGGTGTTTGAAAGCTGAAATCTGAATCCACCCCTTCTGTTTAAGTTTGTTTTTTCTTTCTTAACATACATGGCTTCCTTCATGCCCCTCTGAAAGGTGGTTGGTGGCAATAGATTGCAGCAAACAGTTTTAAGAACATTCCTCAAGCATCATTTAAGAGGAGGACCATACAGTTTAGATGCAATTATAACTTTGTGGTAGTAATCAAGCAAAAACAAGTATTGCATTAATCTCTGAAATAATTTTAATACTCCTTGCTAAAATGATGTAAATTATGTTATATATATATATTTTTTTCTGTTCTTAGCTAGAAGACCAAAAGAAAGAAAGTGACAATCTTCAAGAAAAGATGGCAAATGGCCTTAAGACTGCAAGAAGGGATCTGGAGGTTAGAGCAATGATATAACTTTCTGCATCTTATTAATCATAGACCATAGAGCCAACCTGACCACAGCATTTTATGATATAATACAATATAATATAATATAAAACACCTCCCACACAAGCTCAGGCCTGCGGTGCTTTCTATTCTGTGTTTTGCCATATGAATGCAGAGGCTTGGTTGTTTTGACTCCCCTATATAAAGGCGTGCTCTCTGCTCCCTTGAAATGCATTGAAATGAGACGAGTGTGGGTGTTTTCTCCATTGGCCAGAAAATAATTTTCTGACAGTTTTAAATAGAGAAATGTGTTTATTTTGGACAGAGACTTAGGATTTAAATCAGGTAGGAAGATGCTGCATGTCTGTGTATAGCATATGTGGTTGCATGTTTTCTACTTTAGACATCGATATGGTAAATTTATACTAACTGGTGCTTTAGTATTTCTTTAAGCTAACTGTTCTATGAGCTGCCACCCATTTTTCTATGCTCAATAATCCATGTTAGGTTGAGGAGAGTTGATGCCTCTGTGGTCAGGGGGCTTCTCCATGATTTTACTACACCTGGATGAATTGAATTGAAATGTAACATGATTGTAGGCAACTGCATTTAAACTGAATCCTTTACTTTTCTTGAAATTATTTATCACCTAACCTGTTATTATATCAATAGAACTGAACTAATTATGAGTTGGCTATTAGGTCTGGCTCAGATCAACATCTGCTTCTGTTTTTCTCTTAAAGATGATGAAGACAAATCCCATTCAGAGGAGGCAGAACTTAACTGAGTCACTGAAGAACACCCTAGCAATGCAGCGGATACGCAGAGTAATACAGACACACTGACACACAAAGCTAACACTTGTAAACACAGAATGACTGCTCCACTCACTGCTCTAGTTTCCTCTGTGATACTATTTGGACTACAAACATCTCCCAAGTTTACATCGGGGATGACATTTGGATTTTGGTCTTTATCTCATTTAAACTTTTAAAGCAGCAGCTTGTAACCAAGGAAACTTTACATCATACCTTAGAGTAGTGGTTGTAATCTTTGAATCCTCAATGTCTCTGAAATGATAAAGATTTCCGGAAATCTGGGTGGTAGTGGTATTGTCTTTTAATCTGGGATGTATTTAGTGACATACTCATTTCTTACTTACTGTTTTATATAAAAATTCAGCTTTAGTTTTTCAATTCAGTTTATTTTTATTTCGCCAAATCACAAAACACGTCATCTCATCTATTTTTTATTCACATAACGGATTGGCATGTTTATCTTAGGTAGAAAGCCTCAGATTTCATATTTACCTTTTATAGTTATACTCCCCATTGGTTTTATTTATTTGTTCTTTAGTAAGCGGCTGTTTTAGATAACCCACCAATTGGAATGTTTTTTTAAAAAGGGAATTTTCCATGAATAAGATTAAATATTACTTTGTTATTTTCATATAGTTTAATCCAGAATATAATTTAAAATCCTCCTTCTCACATATAAAGCCTTAAATTGCTAAGCTCTGTCTTATATCACTGATGTGATTGTTCCTAACAGAGCACTTTTTTAACCACTGCAGATCTTCAGTCCACTTTCCTGTGGAACCAACTATCCTGTTCCATCCTGTTCCTTGGCCCAAAACTTAGTTTTTTGATAAAGCTTATAGTTAGAGTGGTTCAAGTTTCCCTGAGCTATCTGTATAGTTATGCTGCTATAGCCTTAAACTACTGGAGGACATAAGGACCAGTTTTCATCATCCTGCTTCATTCTATCTCTATTCACCCATTCTGCAATCGGAATTATGGGAAATGCCTGTTGGCGTTAAGTATTTCGTGGGAACATATTATTACAGTATTTTATGCTGTCACTATGTCTGTTTTGCTTATGAAGATTCTCAGCCATCCAGGTCATAGTCATTCCGTTAAAGTTAAAAAAATCCACTGGACTTGGTTTCCAAGATTTGAAAACATTTCGCCACCTCTCCAGGAAGATTTCTCAATTCAAATGTCATGTCATCATATGTCTGTTTTATTCACCATGTCAGTCCCCACTATCCATACTCTCCTCCTTCTCCTTCTCATCTGAATTAATCTGTCGCAATTTCGGCACCAAACTATTTTGGCATATTTTTCCACTTGTATGATTTTGCACCTTCTTTCTCTGAGCATCTGTGTGCCAACCCCACCTGCATCCACCTTAAGTCTTTCCTTGTCTCCATTCCCACAGATAGAAAAGCAGAAACCTCTAAAATTCCAGCCAGTTTAAATGGCAAATTCTCATCACCTCCATCCACAGTGAGGGGAAAAAAGGGCTCTTGCATTGATGTTATTATCAAATTCTTCTATTTATACATCAATTAAGTTCATTGATAAATAATACATTTTAGAAAAAAATAAATTAATTCATTTTTTTAAATACTTTTTGATCACACTGTGACATTCTGTGTACCATGGCCAACAAGGCAGTGAAGTTCTTTGTTCATGCATGTTTCGAAACTACATTACCCACGATTCTTGGTCACTTTCATTCTACTGTATATATTCAAAATTGTATTTATTATATTTTGGCTTGTGATGATATGTATAATAATTCAGAATCAGACAATTAAATGTGATCATACAGTCAGATTGGTTTAAATTTTTCTAGCTCATTAACTCGACAGCAATCCATAAAACATTATTGCATATGTTTTTATGATTTTTTTTTAAAGTTTGAAAGCAAATCTCTTGCTTATTAATTTCAAATTGATCTGAACATTACAAAAGTAAGTGTTTTGATGTACAAGAAGAAGATTTTGGAATAAAAAATCAGAATCCATTGTATGCTGCAGTAAATGGCAATAGATTGTAAGAAACAGATTTAAGAACATTCCTCAAGTATTATCTAAAAGTAGGACCATACAGCCTAGATGAAATTATAACTTTGTAGTATGAAATAAGCAAAAACAAATATTGTATTAATGTCTGAAATTATTTTAATTCTCCTGCCTACAAAGATGTGAATTATTTTTCTTTTTTTTTGTTGTTGTTCTTAGCTAGAAGACCAAATAAAAGAAAAAGAGATTCTTCAAGAACAGATGGAGAATGACCTCAAGACTGCAAGAAGGGATCTGGAGGTTAGAGGAACAATATAACTTCTCATTCCTTTCTCGTAATCATTTGAGAACATGGAGGCAACTTTAAGTTTTCAAGTCATAGTAAGCCAAACAGGGTTTTACAGCTTTTAGGCAGTTACCCAACAACCAGAACAGATCTCAGTTTTTCAGACCAACCTGACTACCTGACCACAGCATCTTATATGCTCTTGGCATTGAAAGATTGTGGCGTGTATACAGTAAAAGAGCCTGATTTATTGCTTAAGTCTCCCTTTTTAGAATAGCATTTTGAGCCCTAGAACAGAGATTCCCAGTATCTCAGTATTCTTGTTCCTAATTCATCAAGTTAAAATGTGATTATAAGGGAGTTACTCGAGGAGCTCCTGTTTTATAAATACAGGTTTATAATATGATTTTATTTTTTTGTATTTATTCTGATCCCTTATTAAATTCCAGGCATCATATTTATGTTGTTTGTTTTTTACTTGAGATGAAAAGAACAAAATGCCTAAGTATATAAAAAGTATATATATAAAAAAATATCAATTTTAAAATTGATAAAAACAATTTTATGAAATTGATGATAAAATAGTTTTTATCAAAATGGATAAAATTGATAAATGGGGGGGGGGTTAACACTTTGTTGGGTTTGGAGATTTTTGGGGGTTTTTTTTAACCCTTAATTTTGTCGGTCAGGTCCTGTTCCTATTATTTCTGTCTCTAATCAGGCCAGGATGCAGCACAATCTCCATTTATTCAAACTGTCTGTCTATTTTTTAAAACTGTGATCTGAAACAGTTAAGGCAAAAAGATAAAAAATATTTAATAAATAAACAATATAACAAATGTAGTTTTTTGCATTTAAGTTCAATATTATTGCTCTTTCTGCTCACCCTGGGCAAACCGCCAGGAGGCTGACAGCAACCTGAGGCAGAAAGATGATGAACTGCAGAAGATCATTGAGAGGCTAAAGGAAACGACTGAGGAGCACAAGCAGCAGACTGTGGTTGGTTCTTGTTTTTCTTCTTGTTCTTTAAAGGATTTTTTCTAAAACTGTCCAACATTACATTAGGGTCTGCTGGAATTCATCAGAATGTTTTTTGTTTTTGTTTTTTTTGTTGTTTTTTTTGCAGCTACATGAATCTAAGAGTGAAACAGAATCTTTGATCAAGAAGAATCAGGAGTTGGAGAAAGAAATGACCCAACTGAAGAACAAGTATGAGCAGCAGGTACAAGTAAAATCATGTTGTTCTGTTTTCATTCACTGAATAGAGCTTTAGACTTAAGCCTTGATATCTGAAACATCATATAGGATGGATTTGTCCCTAATTTGCAGCTCATGTCTTTTTCTGTAACTTCAGTCTGATCCTGAAGCACAGCAGGAGCTAAAGGATGAACAGCAGGAGAGCAGTGATGCTACAGAAAGTCCAAAGGAGCTGAAAACAGAACCGGAAAACGAGAACCAAAAGGTTAAGCTCTTTATTACAATTTCATGTTTAAATTTCTTCTTAAATAGAAAAAAATTCTGTTCATATTACTGTCCGAAAGAAAAAGATGAGTCATTGGTTTTTCAGCAATCCCTCATGCTGAGCTTGCAGTAAAATAAAGACCCCCCAACATAACCCTGCTCGATATGGGAAGTCTTTTGGGGTTCATGAGAAAAAAACACTCAGCAAAAATCCTATACATTTAGTTGTATTTGTTTCTACATTATCTGTTCTCTAAGCTGGAGACTTTTTCTAATACGGAGGAGAATTTCTATCAGGGAAATGAGGAGGACCGAAAACTCCCAGCAGGTGTTAATGAAAGAGCCAGAAAACAACCAGAAGCAGGCATAACCTTTAAATTTATTCCAGCTTCTAGAAATAAAGATTCAAAATCTCTGTTTATCATTATCAGTACGGCATAACTCCAGTCTATTCATTTCTTTTCTACTCACTAAGAAATTGGTTTATTTTGGAAAAAAAAAGGTGTCTAACACTACATTATACTGAATGAATAATGAATAAAACAATAGTTCTCATACTGGCTTATAATTCTGGTAAAAGTTGTAAGTTTTTGTAGAAAAAACCACAACAACTAAAGTTATTTCTGTGCTTCAACATGCATTTCTGTTTAATTGCAGCAGAATAAGGAGCAGCCTGAAAGGTTTCTGGTTGCTGAGGAGCTGAAAGTGGAGACTGAGATTTCAGAGGGCAGGGACCTCATGAAAGAGGTAACTTTGCCTCTTATGTCTGCTCATTTTTTAGCATTTGATTGATAAAAAAAAAAAAAAAAAACTTGGCAAGCTTTTTAATCATTAACCTTCCCCACTCTCTGGTCTTTAGCATCTTGTTTTTGTCTTACTTTAATTTCACTATGTTATACAACATAAAATGTATATGAGGTTAGAGAAATATGATTGTGTCAAAAGTTGCAGTGATGTCACTTTGACTAAACCTTTTATTTCCTCAGTAAAAACTTTTCTTTGTATTACTATTCTAAAACAGCAAAGACGTGTATTTCTTCCTTTATTTACAACCAATAATAGACTAACCAAACATTTAAAGATTTAACCCTATAAAAGAAGTCTAACTGAATTAGGAAAGTAAAATTAACAATTAAAATTTATGTATGGTTTGATTATTTAATACAGGGACAACAAACAGAACACATAAAGCACAGAGATGCCCTGACAGAGGTTATAGCTTTGTTGTCTCTAACAAAGCTGTTACAAAAAAAAGCATTAGAAAAAGGTAAAAACAACTGGATGCTATTAAATAAATAAAAGGTTATTTAAAAAATCAAAAAGACACCATCAGCAATACAATGCAAGAACAAAAACACAAACCTTCCTCACTGATGTCACTCAGTCACACATCTGCTCACATTCAACAAAAAGAAGGAAAAAAAATGCATTTAAACAGGCTGACACCATTCAGCTAAATACAGTTCACCATCAGGCAGAACAACAAATATCTCCCTGGTCTGAAAAGTTCAAAGCAGCCACATCAGTTTACATTATGAGATTCTATTTAGAGGAAGCCTTATTTATGTCATGTGTGAGAATTGATAATTATTGCATAACAAAAGGTCTGTTAGCAAAGTATTTCAGTGACGAACAATGAACATTTATTTTTATTTTTATTATAATAATTGCACATTTTAATGTTCATCTGATGCTTTGCTACTTTGAAAACTCACTAGAGGGCGCTATTGGTGATACTGCACTTAAAGAGTACAGTCTCTAATGGTTCATATTCAAAGAAGAAACTAGTGATTTGGATATGTTTGTTCTTTCTTGCTTTGTATGTTATGCTGATATAGTTTTATATTTATTTTATGTATTTTTGTAGCTGCAAGACCTGAAGATTTATTCTGAGCTTCTTGCAGAGAAGAACCAGCGGCTGGAGGCTCAGCTGGCTGAACTGAAAGAGAGATACAAGCAGGAGGTAAAACCTTATCACTGCAAGCATCAAGTTTAGGATTTTATTTGCTGGACCATTACATAAAATCTTCTTGATACTTCAGTTTAGAACAAGAATAGAGGAAGAGCAACAGTGGAGGGAGGAGCTTGAGGAAGACGTGGAGATTCTGAGGAAGGAACTAGAAAAGCAGACAGAGGTTTGTTTTTGTTTGCCAACATTTCTCTCTTTTTATGGATTTATGTTTACTCTGGCTCAGTCAGTAGAGTCTATGTATTTTTTTCTACTGTACAGGTTACAGGTTGTTTTGACAGACTGGTTTCCCATTTCTCTCCGCAGTATCGTGCAATCCAAGCAGGAGCAGAATCAGAGATCCATGGAGATAAAGTATCAGTTCCAGAGGATTCCAGATAACATATTTTCCAGTTAGCTAATGACAGCTTTGCAACAGTCCTTCTTTATTTAAAGATTTAAAAAGATCCAGTTAAATTACCTAATTTCTCTAGATTAAGCTTTAACATATTCATTTTCTTGCTGTGTATCTTGATAGAACATTGATATTAGAGACTTAATACTGTTATTGAGAGACAAAACAATAATTAAAGGTTATTAGTATTGCTTTTATCAGATAACTTTTGTATATTGTTTCCTTTTTGTCTTTTATGCTTGAAATATAGCAACTAATCTTTGTTTTAACATAAAAATATATATTTCAGAACTCTTTGACGCTGAACATTTATTATTTCATAAGATGATGTTTGATTTGTTTGTTTAAAACTCTGATCGAGGTTTGCCATTAAAGATAAAGCCAGAAATGATCAGGTTTTAATTGTCTGACCTCCTGTAGAAGTCTGGGTGCTTGTTTCTGTAGATAGATGAAGGAGCGCAGCAAAGAGGGAACAGAGAGGATCAGATGGGGGACAACGTTTAAAGATAAATATTTCAGAAAGTATTTTATGGATGCTTTAGAAATTTGAAGATTTAAATATCTTTTACCTCTGGAGATATTTTATATAAAAAACAATCACTATTGTTAAAGTAAAAATACAAAAAGCTCTTAACTGAAAAATACGTGCAATTTAATCGTATAGTTTTTTCAACTCGTGTTTTTTCTGTTGGAATAACCCAGTCGTCACTAATGGTTAGAACTGCTGTCAGACATTAAAACTGTTCTGTATTCCCCTTTATCCTTATTAAAAAAATTGTTCAAAACAAACCACTGGATCCTGTTTTCCAAGTTTGAAGACGTTTTGCTTGCCATCCAAAAAGCTTTCTCATTTCAAAATGTCTAAAGTAGTGTTGAGCTCCAGGCTTTTTAGGGTAGCCCAACAAAAGCTAAAAGGGCTTAGAAAACAGGCAAATTGAACCATAAACAGGTCCACCACTTTTTAATAGGGAGTCGTTGAGGTTGTTATTGGACTGCAGTACCCGATCCTGGTCCATGCCTCTGAAAAGGAAGTCTTTAGGGTCATTGTTGGCCTGGCTGACCAGGAGAGATGTTTTGGTTGCCTGAATGGCAATGAGGATTTAGATGATAGTGTGAAGGAATCAACTCTAACGCAGCGTTATAGGTTTTCAAGAGCTAAAACCTGAGTCCTCCTCCTCTGTTTAAGTTTGGTTTTTCTCTCTTAACGTAAATGGCTTCCTTCACATCCCTTTAAAACCACCTGTCCTCTTTGTCCAAAATGTGAACATTCTGGTCCTCAAAAGAATGTCCTTTGTCAATAAGGTGTAGATGTACAGCAGAGTCTTTTCCAGAGGAGGCCGCTTTTCTGTGTTGGGCCATGCATCTGTGGAGAGGTTGTTTGCTTTCTCCAACATAAAGATCAGAGCATTCCTCGCTGCATTAAACTAAATACACCACTCCAATCATATTTGGTTTGGGGCTTTTGTCTTTAGAATACACTAGTCTCCATTTAATGGTCTTGTTTGGTTTGAAATGTACTGTTATTTTGTGTTTGGAGAAAATCCTCTTGAGTTTTTCAGAGATTTCAGCAACTTATGGTATGGCGATGTTTGTGCGTTTAATCTTGTCAACACGCAGCAGAGTATAACGGCGAGACATAACTCAATACTACTTAAGACATTTTGAAATGAGAAAGCTTTTTGGATGGGAAGCGAAACATCTTCAAGCCTGAAAAACAAAGTCCATTGGTTTGTTTATTACTTTTTTTTTATGACTGTGACCAGGATGACTCAGGATCTTCAGCAGCACCTTTATCCTGATATTCTGATCTGTAATGGGCAATGTATTGTGCATCAGAATTTTATGTGAACTTACTGATATTTTGAAAGATATATGATATTTTTACACACTTAAATGCATGGGTGTCCAAAGTGCAGCCCTTGGGAAATTGTACACTTGCACCCTAATCCTTATTTATCTTGATATACTGTATATATATTGTTTATTCTTAATGCACCTTTTTTCCTCCTTGTTTGCACCTTCTGTTATTACTAAGTCAATATGTGACCACAGAGTGAATTTCTCCGCTGTGAGATCAATAAAGCTCATCTAATCTAATCTAATCTAATTTGTGGCCCCTTATCTGCAAATAACACATGCTTGGCCACCCAGCATTGATAAATGAAGAAAATGAAGACTCTTTATCTGTTGCTCTAATCATGCCACTGATATCACTAGCAGCTTGTCCATTGTATCTTCAACATGCCTCTACATAGTTAACATTTAAATCCCTTCTTCCAGGCATGTCATACACTTCTGTACCAGCAGGTCACTTCTCATCATCAACAACTGATTGACTAAAAATAGTGATACGTACTGCTGTCAACAGGGGGCGATGTAACAGTCAAATTAAAATTTATTTAAAAAGCTATTTTGTTATCAACAGGTTGTTTTTCAAATGCTGAACAAGATATAAAAGAGGATATTTAGTAAAATAAAAACAACATCAGGGGAGAATTCAAACAGAGGAACACAATTCTAGATACAGCTCACACCAGATTAAACACCATAGGATCTTTTAAAAAGAGCTAAATAAGCCTGTGTAATGTAGAAGGTGAGATTATTAAAGACAGCTGATGTTGACAGTTACCTCTGCAGTTACCTTGTTTTCAGGTCAAATAAAAAAGATAACCCATGAGCATAGTGCCTGAGAAAGAATTGCATATATACTATATACCCAGAAATATTTCCTCACCCAACCAAATTACGGCATTAGGTGTTCCAATCACTTCCATGGCCACAGTTGGATAAAATCCAGCCCCTAGCCATTGAGACTGTTTTAAAAATAGATAGATAGATAGATAGATAAAAGAATGAGTCACTCTCAGGAGCTCAGTAAATTACAGCAAGGAACTATGATAGCATGCCACCTCCATCCATCCATCTTCCTGCGCTTATCCGGGTCGGGTCGCTGGGGCTGCAGCTTCCTAAGAAGGGAGGCCCAGACTTCCCTCTCCCCAGCCACTTCTTCCAGCTCTTCAGGAGGAACCCCAAAGGCGTTCCCAGGCCAGCCGAGAAACATAGTCTCTCCAGCGTGTCCTGGGTCTTCCCCGGGGCCTCCCCCCGGTGGGACGTGCCGGAACACCTCACCAGGGAGGCGTCCAGGAGGCATCCTAAACAGATGCCCAAGCCACAACTCAACTGGCTCCTCTCGGCGTGGAGGAGCAGCGGCTCTACTCGAGTCCCTCCCGGATGACCGAAGCTTCTCACCCTATCTCTAAGGGAGAGCCCAGCCACCCTACGGAGGAAACCCATTTCGGCCGCTGTATCCTCTAATTCGTTCTTCGGTCATGACCCAGAGTTCATGACCATAGATGAGGTAGGAACGTAGATCGATCGGTAAATCGAGAGCTTCGCTTTTGGACTCAGCTCTCTCTTCACACCACGACGGACCGGTACAGCGCCGCTTCACGGCAGATGCTGCACCAATCCGCCTGTCGATCTCCGCTCCCTTCCCTTCCCTCATTCGTGAACAAGATCCCAAGATACTTAAACTCCTCTCCACTTGGGGCAGGACACCCCCCCGACCCGGAGAAGGCACTCTACCCCTTTTCTCCGCTCAAGACCATGGCCTCGGATTTGGAGGCACTGATCCCCATCCCGCCGCTTCACACTTTCGGCTGCGAACCCGATCCAGCGAGCTGCAGATCACGCACCTGGATGAAGCCAACAGGACCACATCATCTGCTAAAAGCAGAGACGCAATCCTAAGGCCACCAAAACGGATCCCCTCAACACCTTGGCTGCGCCTAGAAATTCTGTCCATGAAGGTAAATGAACAGAATCAGTGACAAAGGGCAGCCCTGGCGGAGTCCAACTCTCATTCGAAACGAGCCCGACTTACTGCCGGCAATGCGGACCAGACTCTGACACCGTCATACAGGGACCTGACAGCCCATATCAAAGGGCCTGGCACCTCGTACTCCCGGAGAACCCCTCATAGGCCCCTCGAGGAACACGGGTCGAACGCCTCCAAGTCCACAAAGCACATGCAGACTGGTTGGGCGAACTCCCATGCACCTTCTCAGGACCCTGCTGAGGGTATAGAGCTGGTCCAGTGTTCCACGACCAGGACGAAATCACACTGCTCTTCCTGAATCCGAAGCCGACTATCCTGGGACGGACCCTCTCCTCTCCAGCACTCCCCAATAGACCTTTGCGGGGAGGCTTAAAGTGTGACTTCCCTGTAATTGGAGCACACCCTCCTTGTCCTCCTTTTTTCTTTTTGAATAGGGGGACCACCACCCCAGTCTGCCAATCCAGGGGACTGCCCCCCGATGTCCATGCAATGTTGAAGAGTCGCGTCAGCCAACACAACCCTACAACATCCAGGACCTTGAGGAACTCCGGGCGGATCTCATCCACCCCACGCCGGCCCTGCCACCGAGGAGCTTTTAACCATCACCTCGGCGACCTCGCCCCACAGAGATTGGAGAGCCCAGTCCAGAGTCCCCAGGCCCAGCTTCCTCAATGGAAGACATGTTGGTGGGATTGAGGAGGTGTCCGGCATTCCGCCTATTCACCCACACTGACCCACAACGTCCCGAGTCGAGGTCAGCAGCACACCATCCCCACTATAAACAGTGCTGGTGCTGCACCGCTTCCCCTCCTGAGCGCCGGATGGCGGACCAGAATCGCCTCAGAGCGTACGGAAGTCTTTTCTCCATGGCCTCTCCAACTCCTCCCACACCCGAGTTTTTGCCTCAGCAACCATCCGAGGAACGCATGCATGCCTCGCCACGCCCGGTACCCATCAGCTGATGATTCGAGTCCCACGAGGCCAAAAGAGGGGCCCGATAGGCCTTCTTCTTCAACCCGACAGCATCCCCTCACCGGAGGTAAAAGTCCACCAACAGGTTCGAGGGTTGCCGCCCACAGACAGCACCCGACAACCTTGGCGCCGCAGCTCAGATAAGCCGCCTTCGACAATGGAGGAACGGAACATGGTCCCGCTCGGACTCAATGTCCCCCACCTCCCCGGGATGTGTTCGAGCTCTGCCGGAGATGGGGAGTTAAAGCTCAGCCTACCAGGGGACTTCGGCCAGACGTTCCCAACAACAGACCCTCACAACGGCGCTTGGGCCTGCCAGGTCTGACCGCCATCCTCCCCCACCACCGAGCCAACTCACCACCACAGGTAGGCGGTCAGTGGAAAGCTCAGTACCTCTTCACCTGCTGAGTGTCCAAGACATACGGCCGCAAGTCCATGAAGATGATGACAAAGGTCGCATCATCGAACTTCATGGCCTAGGGTGTCCTGGTGCCATGTGCACATATGGACACCCTCTGATGCTTGAACATGGTGTTCGCTATGGACAATCCATGGCGACACAGAGATCCAACAACAGAACTTTTCACTTTCGAGTTCGAGATCAGGGGGTGGACCATTCCTCCCCAACCGCCCTCCAGGTCTCACTGTCATTGCCCACTTGAGCGTTGAAGTCTCCCAGCAAAACAAGGGAGTCCCCTGGAGGGGCACCCTCCATTACCCCTCTAAGCGATTCGAAGAAGGGTGGGTAATCTGAACTGTTGTTCCCGGCCGTGTAAGCACAGACAACAGTCAGAACCCGCCCCCAACCCGTAGGCGGAGGGAGGCTACCCTCTCGTTCACCGGGGTAAACCCCAAACGTACAGGCGCCGAGATGGGGGGCAACAAGTATGCCCACTGCCTGGCGCCTCTCACGTGGGCAACTCCAGAGTGGAAGTATAGCTCCAGACCCTCTCAAGGAGACTGGTTCCAGAACCGGAACCATGCGTTGAGGTGAGGTGAGACCGACTATTTCTAGCCGAACTTCAGCCTCACACACCAGCTCCGGCTCTTTCTTTACCAGCGCAGGTGACATTCCATGTCCCGAGAGCCAGCTTCTGCAGCCAGGATGCGGACTGGGCCAGGGTCCCCTCCCTCGCCGCCACCCAACGTGGGGATATGTGCGTTACGCATATTTAAAGAATTACTGTCCCATATATTGTAGCTTGTGGGCAGGGTGGGGGAGGGATTTACAGTGTGTATTTTCTACCCGGTGACAGAAATTTCAAGTACACCAGATTTAATGTGTTGCTTTACAGTTCAACTTATATATGTTTTCTTTTTTGGGGCTGTTTTAAATACAGTAATTTAATGCATTCTGTATTTTGAATGATGTGTATTGCTTGTGGGTTTTTCCCGTAAAGCAGTGTTTTAGTCATAATTTACAAGACAAATAAATAAATGTTACAAATAAAACAACGATACTTGTAATGTGTTGGGATTATTTTCTATTATTCATGTATGTGCTTGTTAAACCCTAATAATACCTGCGGGTTACATGTTAAGGATTCTGTTTTCCCAAACAGTTATTATAATTATGACAGTTCTTCTGTCAAGATGAAAAAGTTATTATCTTTATTATGTACGTAACAAAGAACTTGAATGAAACAGGTGCACAGACAGAGGTGATAATTCTTAACAGTGAGCTCTCTGTTACTGTGCATTCGGAATGTCCTTGATCTAAAAAACACTTTAATATCTTCACCTGAGTGGAGTTGGCCCCCCTACCTTCTTTAAATCAGACAAAATTACTGTGAAACGATTGTGCTACGTTTGTGCTGGTTTATGCAGCAAAAATTTTCGTTTGTGCCGCTATCATTTTAAAGATATAAAGAAATGTTTCTAGAGGTAATCAAAGGTCAAACCAGCACCCCCACCTTCTTCAAATCAGACGAAAGAGGTTTCAATTAACTCCGCCCGCTTGTGTTGGTTTATGCAGCAAAAAATTGGTGTTTCTGCTGCTTTAGCTTTCAAGATATTAATGAAAATGTAGAGGTCAAAAAGGTCAACCAGCCTCGTGAGCATCAGTATGGGGGAAAAAGGTGATTTGGAGTGACTTTGAACGTGGCATGATTGTTGGTGCCAGAAGGGCTGGTCTGAGTATTTCAGAAACTGCTGATCTACTGGGATTTTCCACGCACAACCATCTCTAGGGTTTGACAGAGAATAAAACAAACAAATAAAAACTGCATGAAAAGTGAGATTTTCATCCCTGTAAACCCCCGTAAACTTAACCTCTCGAGATCTGCCTGATTTTCGTCCAGTTTCCGACAATTTGAAAACCCGTGCTTGTCCCGCCCGCTTGTCGTGCCACAACCATTGTCGGAAAACGCATTCATGCGACGCATGTGGAGAATCCATCAGCTGTACTAATGGCCCTCTATTAGCATATGAATGCAGCAAACCCACGCGGCTGGCTGGCCAGGTCTGGCTTGAATAACCTTCTCAGTATTGGCTGAAACCACTATTCTCAAACAAATGAAATCGCCAAGTGATTGGCAGCAAAACCACACGTGGCCCACGCCAGCACTTTAATTTTCTTACTGCGTATTGGACGGAACCACTTCTTTTTAAACAAGTAAAGTCGCTCAAGTGATTGGTTGGCATATATATATATTTACATATAAATTTACATATATATATTTATTCATATATATATATATATATATATATATATATATATTTATTTATTCATTCATATATTTCTTCATCCGTATATTTATGCCCATTCATATGGTATTGTGTATTTATGTTATCCTACACTACTACACACATTATTATGCTACCATCAAGGACATGAATTAATTTATACAGGAAAATGCAAGCAGATTTGCTGTAAAGCTGTTTCTATGTAAAAGAAAGAGAGCTTTATTAAAACACACAATAATAACTATATACAACGATATCCAAACACACATGCTAAAATTAAAAAAGTCCGTGGTCTTGGGTTGAAGGTAACCGGGCAGCATTCCCCTCTGAGGCAGGTCCGATGTGCAGACGCCCA
>JAGKQL010000050.1:192021-264703 GCA_018398635.1 Cyprinodon brontotheroides | reverse complement strand
TGGTTCTCTCTGCTGAAAACCTATATGGAGAAGCTGATGCTATCCCTGCCAAATGTAGCAAAATCTATTCCAATGACTGTGGTGTTCATTTTCATTATTGGCCAATAAATTCCTCTAACCTAAACTGATACAAAATCTACAGATTACTCTAAGAAGGTGAGAAACACCAGATCACAAAAGTCAGATGATCTGAAGGCAGTCATTAAAGCAATCTGGGCTTCCATTATATTTAAAGGGCCAAAAGATGTTTATCTCTATGCCACAGTACTTTGATACAGTAAGCCCAACCGAGTACTGGGCATACTTCTCAGAGACCTGACTTTTGTGCTTAAAACATCCTTTTTTCATTGCTCTAATGTAATATTCCAAGTTTCCTAGGCATTGATTCTTGGGTTTTCTATGGCTGTAGGCCATCATCAGAATAAGAAATAGAAGCTTGAATTATTTAGCTCTTTGTGAATCTCTTTTTGATATGACTGGCAAAAAAACAACCAAAAACCCCAGCTGTTCTATGCAATACTAATTGTTGAAAAGTATCAGTGGATCACTTATTGAAGTTTTACTTGTTAGATGTTGATATATATTTTTTTGTTTTTCCAGGTCATTTCTAGAGCAGCCACTCGTCTGTGTCATCCACCAGGGTCGTATACAGACCTGTCCTCAGACGTGAACAAGCATGGCCAAGGGTGTGGACATATAAAGCCTAAAGAAACGACTGGAATAGACAGAAAACTGTAATGATCTCAGGAAGTTGGACCCAGAATTCAAGGGCGAGACAGGCAGTGGGAAAGTTCAAAGCGTTTATTTAATACAAACAGGTTTGCGGGGCTGCTCGTCTGCTGCGGGGCGGATCTCTGCAGAGATGGGAGAATACAGGTCAGTGACTGGATGTGGAGCTTAACACGACTTGGAGCAAAGTCACTGACCTGATTCAAAGTTCAGTCCGTTCGCGGAGGTTTGACCGCAGATGTGGTGGGCGACGCCCCCAGAGTTCCTAGAAAGCGAGCTGTATCTTATGATACAGCAAACAGTTTACTGTGGAATATTTAGTGAGGAAATTACCAGACTGGATTTATTGCTCAGGTGGCACACTATCACAGTTCCAGGCTGTAATTTACTGAGCTCCTGAGAGTGATTCTTTCTTTTATCTATGTTTGTAACAGTCTCAATGGCTAGGGGCTGGATTTTATCCAACTGTGGCCATGGAATTGATTGGGACACCTGACTCCGTAATTTGGTTGGGTGAGCAAATATTTCTGGGTATATAGTATATATGCAATTCTTTCTCAGGCACTATGCTCATGGGTTATCTTTTTTATTTGATCTGAAAACAAGGTAACTGCAGAGGTAACTGTCAACATCAGCTGTCTTTAATAATCTCACCTTCTACATTATTGAGCTGTATCTATCTTGTGTTCCTCTATTAGAGTTCTCCCCTGATGTTGGTTTTATTTTACTTGTCAGGAATCCAGTTTGTGTGGGTTTTTATGTGTTGGTCTCTCCCTCTACCACCACGTGGCGCCCTGTCCTCGTTGGCCCTCCTGCACACCTGCAGCTCGTTGGATTATCACTGGGGAGTATTTGAGCGGTGGACTGCCACTACCTCGGCCGCCAGAGTGTTTGCCCAGTTTGGGTGCTCTAGCCAAGCTGAGTTTAGCTGAGTCTAACCTGTGCTTTTGTTTCTCTGAGACTAACCGTGTTTTTGTCTTTGCCTTTTTGGCAGGAAGCCTTCCGCTGACTGGAAGTTCTGGCCTTCTCCCCAGGAAGGATATTTTGTGTTCACACTGAGCAGGGGAAAATTTCCACACGATCCATTCAAGTACCGTCGGAAAACTAAGTGACAGTCCGCTCTCATACTCCTCAGGGTCCAACTCCACCAACCTGTCCGCCCTCTAACGAGTCGTTCTCCCTCTGGAAAACTCACACATTCTGGATTCAAGGCATTAACTGAGATCCCCTCCTACCTGAGTCCCTTTTTCCGCCATGCTCAAGAACTCCATTCAATTTCCTACGGCCATTGAACTAACCGCTGTGAACTCCCCTTCCACTTCTAGTTCGGGTTCATCAGCTCACTCTGAGCTTCCACCTTCTCTTGTCCTCATCAATAAACCTGTTAAACTTTCCGTTGGTTCTCTGAGTGGTTTTCTGCATGTGGGTCAGATCCCTTAAAAGCATCATGACATTACTAAATCTCTTTTATATCTTGTTCAGCATTTTAAAAACAACCTGTTGATAACAAAATAGCTTTTTAAATAAATTTTAATTTGACTGTTTCCTGTTCCCTCTTTACTGCACTCCCTCATCTATCTACAGAAACAAGCACCCAGACTTCTACAGGAGGTCAGACAATTAAAACCTGATCAATTCTGGCTTTATCTTTAATGGAAAACTTTGATCGGAGTTTTAAACAAACAAATGAAACATCATCTTATGAAATAATAAATGTTCAGCGTCAAAGAGTTCTGAAATATATTTTTATGTTAAAACAAAGATTAGTCGTTATATTTCAGGCATAAAGACAAAAAGGAAACAACATACAAAAGTTATCTGATAAAAGCAATACTAATAACCTTTAATTATTGTTTTGTCTCTCAATAACAGTATTAAGTCTCTAATATCAATGTTCTATCAAGATACACAGCAAGAAAATCAATATGTTAAAGCTTCATCCAGATAAATAAGATCATTTAACTTTAGCTTTAAATAAAGAAGGACTGTTGCAAAGCTGTCATTAGCTAACTGGAAAATATGTTATCTGGAATCCTCTGGAGCTGATACTTTATCTCCATGGATCTCTGATTCTGCTCCTGCTTGGATTGCATGATACTGAGTAGAGAAAGGGAAACCAGTCTGTCAAAACAACACCTGTACAGTAGAAAAAAATGCATAGACTCTACTGACTGAGCCAGAGTAAACATAAATCCATAAAAAGAGAGAAATGTTTGAAAACAAAAACAAACCTCTGTCTGCTTTTCTAGTTCCTTCCTCAGAATCTCCATGTCTTCCTCAAGCTCCTCCCTCCACTGTTGCTCTTCCTCTATTCTTGTTCTAAACTGAAGTATCAAGAAGATTTAATTAAATGGTCCAGCAAATAAAATCCTAAACTTGATGCTTGCAGTGATAAGGTTTTACCTCCTGCTTGTATCTCTCTTTCAGTTCAGCCAGCTGAGCCTCCAGCTGCTGGTTCTTCGCTGCAAGAAGCTCAGAATAAATCTTCAAGTCTTGCAGCTAAAAAAATACATAAAATAAAAATAAAACTATATCAGCATAACAAACAAAGCAAAAAAGAACAAACATATCCAAATCAATAGTTTCTTCTTTGAATATGAACCATTAGAGACTGTACTCTTTAAGTGCAGTATCACCAATAGCGCCCTCTAGTGAGTTTTCAAAGTAGCAAAGCATCAGATGAACATTAAAATGTGCAATTATTATAATAAAAATAAAAATAAATGTTCATTGTTTGTCACTGAAATACTTTGCTAACAGACCTTTTGTTATGCAATAATTATCAATTCTCACACATGACATAAATAAGGCTTCCTCCAAATAGAATCTCATAATGTAAACTGATGTAGCTGCTTTGAACTTTTCAGACCAGGGAGATAATTGTTGTTCTGCCTGATGGTGAACTGTATTTAGCTGAATGGTGTCAGCCTGTTTTAATGCATTTTTCCCTTCTTTTTGTTGAATGTGAGAAGATGTGTGACTGAGTGACATCAGTGAGGAAGGTTTGTGTTTTTGGTCTTGCATTGTATTGCTGATGGTGTCTTTTTGATTTTTTAAATAACCTTTTATTTATTTAATAGCATCAAGTTGTTTTTACCCGTTTCTTATGCTTTTTTTTGTAACAGCTTTGTTAGAGACAACAAAGCTATAACCTCTGTCAGGACATCTCTAAGCTTTATGTGTTCTGTTTGTTGTCCCTGTATTAAATAAATAAACCATAAATCAATTTTAATTGTTAATTTTACTTTCCTAATTCAGTTAGACTTATTTTATAGGGTTAAATCTTTAAATGTTTGGTTAGTCTATTATTGGTTGTAAATAAAGGAAGAAATACACATCTTCGCTGGTTTAGAATGGTAATACAAACAAAAGTTTTTACTGAGGAAATCAAAGGTTTAGTCAAAGTGACATCACTGCAACTTTTGAGACAATCATATTTCTCTAAATTAAAATTAAAGTAAGACAAAAACAAGATGCTAAAGACCACAGAGTGGGGAAGGCTAACGATTAAAACCTGAAGAAGTTTTTGGGTTTTTTATCAATCAAATGCTAAAAAATGAGCAGACATAAAGAGGCAAAACTACCTCTTCTCTGAGGTCCCTGCCCTCTGAAATCTCAGTCTCCACTTTCAGCTCCTCAGCTGAAAGTGAGTAGAAAAGAAATGAATAGACTGGAGTTAAGCCGTACTGATAATGATAAACAGAGATTTTGAATCTTTATTTCTAGAAGCTGGAATAAATTTAAAGGTTATGCCTGCTTCTGGTTGTTTTCTGGCTCTTTCATTAACACCTGCTGGGAGTTTTCGGTCCTCCTCATTTCCCTGATAGAAATTCTCCTCCGTATTAGAAAAAGTCTCCAGCTTGGATTACAGATAATGTAGAAACAAATACAACTAAATGTATAGGATTTTTGCCTGTTTTTTTCTCATGAAACCCCAAAGACTTCCCATATCGAGCAGGGTTATGTTGGGGGGTCTTTATTTTACTGCAAGCTCACCATGAGGGATTGCTGAAAAACCAATGACTCATCTTCTTTTTTTCTTTTCAGACAGTAATATGAACAGAATTTTTTTTTCTATTTAAGAGGAAATTTAAACTTTAGCTTGTAATAAAGAGCTTAACCTTTTGGTTCTCGTTTTCCGGTTCTGTTTTCAGCTCATTTGGACTTTCTGTAGCATCACTGCTCTCCTGCTGTTCATCCTTTAGCTCCTGCTGTGCTTCAGCATCAGACTGAAGTTACAGAAAAAGACATGAGCTGCAAATTAGGGACAAATCCATCATATATGATGTTTCAGGCATCAAAGCTTATTACTAAAGCTCTATTCAGTGAATATAAACAGAACTACATGGTTTAACTTGTACCTGCTGCTCACTCTTCAGTTGGGTCATTTCTTTCTCCAACTCCTGATTCTCCTTGATCAAAGATTCTCTTTCACTCTTAGATTCATGTAGCTGCAAAAAAAACAACAAACAAAAAACATTCTGATGAATTCCAGCAGACCCTAATGTAATGTTGGACAGTTTTAGAAAAAATCCTTTGAAGAACAAGAAGAAAAACAAGAACCAACCACAGTCTGCTGTTTGTGCTCCTTAGTCGTTTCCATCAGCCTCACAATCTATTGCCATTTACTGCAGCATACAATGGATTCTGATTTTTTATTCCAAAATCTTATTTTTGTATGTCAAAACACTTACTTTTGTAATGTTCAGATCAATTTGAAATGAATAAGCAAGAGATTTGCTTTCAAACTTAAAAAAGAAATCATAAAAACACAAGCAATAATGTTTTAGCACAGTAGAAGGTTGTCACAATGTTTATATGAAGGATTTTTTAATTTTGGTCTTTTTAAGCTCTCAATTTTTTTTTTTGCTTTAGGTGCCAAAGTCTTGTATGAAAAACATTCTAAACGCTGCTGCACATGCTGACCTGCCATCTTCAATGTTGCTTAAAATCAAATAACGAAAATAATTTTATGTGCTAAGATTCTCCAGACAGTGACAGTCAAGCTTCAAGTTTTCTCTTGTATTTGTTTAAAAAAGATCTTTTCATTTTTACACACTACCTGAAAATTAATTGTAAATGAAATAATGATTATAATTTGTTTTCATTTTATGTAATCAGCCAAATATCACCTTAGAGGATAATGTTTCAGGTGGTTTTGTTGGAAGTATTTGTACAGCTGATTTTATTAAACTAATAAAACAAAATTTTGCTGTAATTTCATAGAGTCTGAAGTCAGTTGATGTCAACTTTCATCATTTCTGATGGATTGTTTTTTTCCCACGTGTAAATGGTGTTTTATTTAGAAAATGACCGTATTCTTTCTGTTACATACATCTATGGTTCACTCTTGATGTTTGTTGTCCACGACACAATAAGTTACACGATGCTTCCCAGTTTAAACTCCCACAGTGTCGTCGCAGCAAAAGAAGTTCAGTGCTTTGTTTTTATGGTAACTTGAAGGCGGTTTTAATGATACCTTAGAGACCAGAAAGTACAACAGTCTGGTCTGTGAAAATATTGTCTCACCTTAAAACAGTGCGTTTTGTAAAAGAGGTTTGGGGCCCCTAAATTATTAGCATTACCACCCAATCCAAAACCAGATCTAGACAACACTGAATGTCAATTCCTGTATCTAAGCCAGATAGAGAAAAATTACTGGAATGAGGAACGTTGAGCTGTAACACTGAACAAGAGCCGGACCAAAACATTAATTAACCAAAGGAAGTACAATAGAAATTAAAAAATGAAGTTTATAATTTCAATTCAGTTCATTTATGTAGCGCCAATTCACAGCGTGCCAGTTTACCAGAAGATAATTAATATATAGATAATGGTTCCATCTGTGCCATCTGCATGTTTTTAATAAGACAAATTTATTTTTAATTTCTAGATCGCTAATAATGGTAAGTAGTAAAGTTTTTGTCAACTTTTTGAAAATTAAAACACACAGCCCCCCAAAAACATATATCTGTGCCTTTTTTTTTTCACGGTGGCTGTGGCTGCTTAGGCAGAGCCATAATGGATTGGTTAATTTTGGACAATCATACATCAATCAATTTGTTAGAGCCAGTAAACTGTATCTGGACCCTTGTGGATGACTCAGGATCACAGCAGCACCTTTATCCTGATATTCTGATCTGTAATGGGCAATTTATTGTGCATCAGAATTTTGATGTGAACTTACAGATATTTTGAAAGATATATGATATTCATACACACTTAAATGCATGGGTGTCCAAAGTGCAGCCCTTGGTAAATTGTACACTTGCACCCTAATCCTTATTTTTCTTGATATGATGTATATACCTGGATATACTGTATATATATTGTTTATTCTTAATGCACCTTATTCCTCCTTGTTTGCACCCTTCTGTTATTACTATGCCAATATGTGACGAGTGGAATTTCTCCGCGGGCTGTGAGATCAATAAAGCCCATCTAATCTAATTAATCTAATCTAATTTGTGGCCCCTTATCTGCAAATAACACGTGCTTGGCCACCCAGCATTGGTAAATGAAGAAAATGAAGACTCTTTATCTGTTGCTCTAATCATGCCACTGATATCACTAGCAGCTTGTCCGTTGTATCTTCAACATGCCTCTACATAGTTAACATTTAAATCCCTTCTTCCAGTCATGTCATACACTTCTGTACCAGCAGGTCACTTCTCAACATCAACAACTGATTGACTAAAAATAGTGATACGTACTGCTGTCAACAGGGGGCGATGTAACAGTCAAATTAAAATTTATTTAAAAAGCTATTTTGATCATTTCGATCCCATACTAATCGAATCATGGCCATGTGGAAAATGATGATCTTTCTTTGAAGGTTCAGTAATATTCACTTTGTTTTGATATTCACTTTGGTTTTGTTATTAATCATGACACTTTAATTTTCATTTAATTTGTTTTTCTTTAACTTGCATCCATACTGGGCTGTGTCGGTAACACTTAGATACCGTTTCATTTAAACTTCACATACACGTAAGTGCACTTAGTTGCGTAATATTACCATCACTATGCAAATTCTCATTAGTAGCTACTTCATTTTCAATAAACTACAGGAGGGAATGTAGAAGCGAATTGTGTTGCCTTAGGTTATTGTGACCTTAAGCTCACCATAATTGATAACACAGAGCAAGTAGGCTGGAAGCCACGTACACATCTTGGCAGTAACAGTGTGTTCACAGGCTGGAAGTCAAGTACAAGTCTTGGAAAACAAGGTCTTTAAAGCCCACTCGCACGCAATCCGGTCACAGGCCAAGAACTTCCAGGAAATTCTTCAGAGCGTCCAGTCGTGCACATACATCCACACAGTGCAATGTTGAAACTATATGAACGCCCAGATTTGAATGAGAGTTGAGAAAAGCCAGATGAGTTCTGTTGAAATGTTCAGCGCTGTGTTACGTGTACTGAGGACAGCATGTCAATTTGATCTATAAAATAAATGCTTCTTCTCCGTTCCTGGGGCAATCAGATGATCGACTGAAGGTGTCCTGATTTTTTGACATTCTACCATTGAAAGCCACCACATTATCAACAGGTTGTTTTTCAAATGCTGAACAAGATATAAAAGAGGATATTTAGTAAAATAAAAACAACATCAGGGGAGAATTCAAACAGAGGAACACAATTCTAGATACAGCTCACACCAGATTAAACACCATAGGATCTTTTAAAAAGAGCTAAATAAGCCTGTGTAATGTAGAAGGTGAGATTATTAAAGACAGCTGATGTTGACAGTTACCTCTGCAGTTACCTTGTTTTCAGGTCAAATAAAAAAGATAACCCATGAGCATAGTGCCTGAGAAAGAATTGCATATATACTATATACCCAGAAATATTTCCTCACCCAACCAAATTACGGCATTAGGTGTTCCAATCACTTTCATGGCCACAGTTGGATAAAATCCAGCCCCTAGCCATTGAGACTGTTTTAAAAATAGATAGATAGATAGATAAAAGAATGAGTCACTCTCAGGAGCTCAGTAAATTACAGCAAGGAACTGTGATAGCATGCCACCTCCATCCATCCATCTCCTCCGCTTATCCGGGTCGGGTCGCGGGGCAGCAGCCCAAGAAGGGAGGCCCAGACTTCCTCTCCCCAGCCACTTCTTCTAGCCCCTCAGGAGGAACCCCAAATGTTCCCAGGCCAGCCGAGAAACATAGTCTCTCCAGCTGTCCTGGGTCTTCCCCGAAGCCTCCTCCCCGGTGGGACGTGCCCGAACACCTCACCAGGGAGGTCCCAGGAGGCATCCTAACCAGATGCCTGAGTTCACCTCAACTGGCTTTCCTCTCGACGTGGAGTGAGCAGCGGCTCTACTCGAGAGGTCCCTCCTGGATGACCGAAGCTTCACCCTATCTCTAAGGGAGAGCCCAGCCACCCCGCGAAGGGAAACCCATTTCGCCGCTGTATCCGCAATCTGCTTTTTTTGGTCATGACCCAGAGTTCATGATAATAGATGAGGGTAGGAACGTACGATGATCGACGGTAAATCGAGAGCTTCGCTTTTGACTCAGCTCTCTTTCACCACGACGGACCGGTACAGCGCCCGGCTTCACGCAGACGCTGCTGTCCAATCCGGCCTTGTCGATCTCCCGCCCCTTCTTCCCTCATTCGCGTGAACAAGCATGCCACCTGAGCAGCAAATCCAGTCTGGAAATTTCCTCACTACTAAATATTCCACAATCAACTGTTTGTTGTATCATAAAAAAATGGAAAATGTTTAGGAATGGCAGAGAAGCAGCCACAAAGCGGTAGTCCACCATAGACTAAGGTCAGTAGATGCTGAAGTATACAGTGAGACGAGATCACCAACTTTCTGCTGAGTCAATCGCTACACATTGAAAACTGACAGTGTATATTGGCCTGAGGATCGTCTAAAATAACTCATATGTGTCAACTCTTTGGGTCACAAAGTCCACAGTGTTGACAACGGTTGTTGTGGAACAAGGGTGTAAGGGTAGGACCACCATCGTATTGAACCCCTTTGGATTAGGAATGGGGTGTCACTTAAGCTCATATGTGAGTCAAGGCAGGTGAGAGAAAACGTTTGGCAATATAGGGTTGTATGTCCATAACTTAACCAAAATCATGTGTAGATATAGACATGCGATGATCTAACTACGTGGGTATGATATGAATTTAGAAAGCAATTGAAAGCACAAAGTGGATTTGAATTGGATGGACTGCTGCTGGAGGGACAAACTGACCTTTTGGGACAAGAATTATTACTATGGAAAAGCAAAACTATTTCAATTTTCTTTCACTTCATTTCACTTTCATTTCATTCCTGTGACTATATCAATATCTTTTACAAAGAAAATTAAGCTACTTTTCTTCTGCCACTGTAGTATTAGGAAGCACAGTGATGTGGACGGCATTACAGACTGCATTTTTTTCTTGCATTAAAAAATGAATAATAGTCTAAATAATAGGTGTTAGAGTGATAATTTGTCTAATAATTGTTAAAACTATTCATGTTTTTGCCTTTAATGCATTTAATATCCCCCATGCTTCATACACATCTACTATTTTAATGGCTCCCCCATTTGCTCAAACACCTATTCACACTCAGATGAAGAACTTCCCCTTGAATGTTTAAATGCCAGTATGGTTTTTCTGATGTGTTTAAAAAAGAAAGGAAAATTTGCTGTAGGTTCAAGACCTCCACTTAGTCCACAATTAACTGCAATTTCTTCTGGTGCACATGACTCCTGGGGTCAGTGCTGGTCACAACATTGGTGACAAGGAGGGTCACTCTGTGGGGGTCTGGACATTCTCGAGCAAAGTGGCCCTCCTTATTACAGTTGTAGCACCTATTGTGTTTTCTACGTGACCCCTTGTTTTTCCCCTGTGACCACCGGCCCCTCCCTTGAGCCCAATTATGGTCCAAACTTTGCTTCATAGCTGTTTCTATGTTTTAGCTTGCACAATCCACCTATTTAATCCCTCTAATTTATTTATTTTTTATTCCCTGGTGGGTTATTATTATTATTTTTTTTAAATTTTCTGGTTCCGAATCTAATAGTTTTGGAGACCATGCAGGCGCATTAGGAAGGGTGTCTGCTAGATCAACGCTGCAGTCATCGATCCATAGACATGCTCCCACGCTGCTGCAAATTCAAGCTGTCTCCCTCTAAACTGTGTTTCATTAGCTTTTGGATGCACAAACAACTTGAAAAACCCACAAACATAACTTTAAAGACGGAAACACATAACATTAAAAGACAAACAAACACAACATTAGATCTATTTATTTAGTTTTTAATAATAAATATATTTACTTTTATGCGCATGTATTATATCAACAACTCGCCATTTGGAGCTCATTTATTTATTTATATATTTATTTATCTATGTATTTACTAGTGCTTGTTTTTAGCTGGCACATAACATTTCTCCATTGATCTACTTCCACACACCATCTATTTCATACTTCCACTCCTACAAGTATTTTAAATTACTTGGATCAATCTGACACAAACTTTACATCCCCTTTATGATCTTCTCTATACTCTTCCCTGAACCCATCCTTTTTAATTATTTTACCTCCCTGACTCACTTTAGTTCTATTATTTTATCATTTAGTTCTTATTATTTTATCTTGGAATAGAGGCGTCCCTCAAACCCATATTTTTTCCAAACTATATATTTAAGTGATTATTATTATTATTTTTTATTTTTTGGATCCTGCACTTCTACAACTTCTAATCGTAGATTCTAAATTATCTCTAATTTATTTTGACCTTTTCCCATTTTAAAGAATTTAGTCCAGTACAAACACCTAGGGTATTCTATGCACTGATGTTTATTTCAGCAGGACAGCACCCAAACACTGTTGTGGTAATTTCTGCTTCTACCTTTTCAGGTGAGAAATTCTTGCCTCTGCATCCACAAAAGTTGTACTGTATCAACTAGTTATAGCTTTCACATGGTCCCAGACCAACTTTTGATCAAAAGCTTTAGGCGTACCCTTTCTGTGCAGATCAGTCCTCAGCTTGAGTCGTCACCAGGATGTCCAGGGCAGGGCTGGACCAACCTATTGGCTCCGTCCGCAAAGGGTGGACGGCTGTCGACAGTTTCTTGGCCTTGGTCCCGCACGGTCCTGGACAATTGGATCTTGACTCGCAGTTTCAGCACCAAAAAATGTTGGGTTTTAATCCAGAAAAATGTGAGTTTAAAAGATTAAAAGGAAATGATCAACACAGAGACAGGGTTTTGTGACGCCAGCCTCTGCAGAAGCGGAGAGAAGGTTTCGGCTCAGAAACCAGCACCTTCTCTCACACAGATCCCTTCATGGCAAAGCCTTTTATTAACAGTTTACAACATCAAACAGGCGGGCCTAAAACAGAAGAGCCAGTAATGATTGTCTGGGAGGATGCAGGTAAATAAGATAGTGTGAATTGACCATCTGGCTGATGGAAGTCACACAGCCGTGTGATTCTGCCTGGAGGTCATAAAAGTTTATGACCCCTTCTGGTTGATTCACAGCATAGAAATGTAACATCCTCTTTCTTTCAATGTTTCATATGTCCACACAATAATTTTATAATTATCACTCTAACAATAGGCTTCTGATGTTTTCCTACTACATATTTCTCATTGGGAAAGCTGAAATCTACAGGGAAATGCGCTCAGATAACAGGATTTAAATAATAAAAAAAAGTGAGACATAATTTAGTACTTCTTTACCATAGAGAGGATATTTCTTTCAAGCACTTACCAACAGCAACACGTAAAACAGTGATTGTCATTCTGCCCACAGGCTGAATAGTGGCCTGAATGTTAGCTGCTCCTCTGCTGTCACAGCAACCACAACTTCCTGTTTAAGATGTACAGCTTTCTATAGAAATATCACCTCAACTAAAAGTACACTTTGAAATATGAATAAATGAACCTGGTATTGTTTTCATCTTTTTTGGCAAACTTAGTGTAATTTATTTTTGCGCTATGATTTTCTTTTATGTAAGACCTTGTCCAGTTAGAAAAAAACTCAAACATTTGTCCAAGGGAAGGGCTTCCTAATGATCATCTTACTAGAAAATAATACAGAAAGTATTTCAATCAACATGGTCTCCAGTTGCTGTTCAAAAGAAATGTCTGAACTCAAGTTAGCATAATTCAGTTGATGACTTAAAAACATTATCCATTTTAAAAATAAAGAAGAAATCCCCCAGTTAAACCATTTTCGCTAACTGCTGCTTGATTTTCAGATTTAGCTCTAACATCAAATACATCTTTACAAGAGCAGATTTGCCTGAAAAGCTCAACCTTGGTCTTTATAGGTTTAGAGTCTTATAATTGGTGCTAATGCTAGAAAAAATAAGAACTTTGTTTGATGATGAAAAAATTAACCCAATTCATGATTAATATATTTTATTTATTGCACTCATTGAAGTTAAAAGTGACTTTCAGACAAGGCACCAAATAACTTACTGCTCATATTTTCACTTTCACATTTACTTATACATACAGTGATAAACGTTCTATAGGGGACACATAAACCACAGATATTCCCAATCCAGCCTTTCCTGGATCATCAGATATCTATTTTGTTTTCTTCTCTAAATATATTGACTCTAGAACTACGATGATGTCTAAACAGAGATTATTTTATTCAGCTTATTCATGGTTTAATTCATTCTGCCACATATTAACACCAATATTCCTTATTGACTTTAAACTGATGCGGAATCAGCTAAAATTCTGTAATAACACCGCAACCAGTGTGTTTATGATCTGTCCTTAAATAATAAATTTCAATATTTAATATTCATTAAACTTAAAACTATTTGGTTTCAGTTACCCTTGTGAGCAGTTAAATGACATTTAGGAAATGAGACACACTAGTTTTCTGTCTATTCCTGTCGTTTCTCTAGGCTTTGTATGTCCAAACCCTTGGCCGTGCTTGTCCACGTCTGAGGACAGGTCTGTATACGACCCTGGTGGATGGTACAGAGGAGTGGCTGCTATGGAAATGACCTGGAAAAACAAAGAATATATATATATATCAAAAACTAACAAGTAAAACTGTATTAAGTGATTCGCTGGTACAGTACTTCTCAACAATTAGTACTGCATAGAAGAGCTGGGTTTTTGGTTGTTTTTTTTGCCAGTCATATCAAAAAGAAATTCACAAAGAGCTAAATAATTCAAGCTTCTATTTCTTATTCTGATTATGGCCTACAGGCAAATAAAACCCAAGAATCAATATCTATAAGAGAATATTACATTAGAGCAATGAAAAAAGTATGTTTTAAGCACAAAAGTCGGGTCTCTGAGAAGTATGCCTAGTACTTGGTTGGGCTTACTGTATCAAAGTACTCAAGCTTAGAGATAAACATCCTTTGGCCCTTTATACTGTGTATAATGGAACCCAGATTACTTTAATGACAGCCTTCAGACAATCTGCCTTTTGTGAACTGGTGTTTATCACCTTCTTTGTTAGAGTAACCTGTAGATTTTGTATCAGTTTAGGTTAGAGGAGTTTGCCGGACAATAATGAAATACAAAACCACGGTCATTGGAATAGCTTTTGCTACCTTTGGCAGGGATAGCATCAGCTTCTCCATATAGGTTTTCAGCAGAGAGAACCACAGAGAGCTGTAAAATATTCTGAGATTTGGCTGCCCTGACTTCGGACAAACTTCCTCAGATGACGTCACATGCTAAAGAGACGCCCTAGAGCAGGGTGGATTTTGTGTCTCTTCACTCTTCCTCCAGACTCTTAGGACCTTGATTTCCAAATAAAGTAAAAGAACTTAGTTTATTGGATAACTGAGCAACATTTCAGTCCATTTTCTCCTTAGATAAGATGCTTCTGACCTTGTCTCTTATTCATGACTGGCTTTACATTAAGCTAAAGTAATTATCTGTGTGCTGGCTTGTAGTGCAGGTTTTTTGATAGCATGATTAGGGTGTGACACCATAAGTTTCCATTAAGGATCTTTTTTTTTTTTTCTCCACAGTTTGGGTTTACATTATTTGTAATCCATCCATCCATTTTCCTACACGCTTATCCCAAGTGGGGTCACAAGGGGTGCTGGTGCCTATGTCCAGCTGTCTACGGCGGGGTACACCCTGGACAGGTCGCTTATGCACATGCATGTTCTCCCTGAGAACATGCAAACCACCTTTGCAGAAAGACCCCGGGCCGGGAATCAAACCCAGAACCTTCTTGTTGCAAGGCAGCAGTGCTACTCACTGCACCACTGAGCAGCCCTATTATTTGTAATCCTTCAAATTAAAAGAAACAACGGATTGGATTTTTATGCAATGTTCTCTTTCTTTTACATTAACCTGTCTAATTCCTTATATGCAATCAAGTATGAAGAACGTGATCAAAACATGAAAACAATGCTATTTACTTAACATTCTCTGATGTTTGATGGACATTTTTTTTTACTAAAGAACATCCTGTTGGACTGACTAAAAAACAGAAACACTGCTACATCACATTCTGATTGTGTTTCCGTTTACCTTTTGTTCTGCATGCTTGTTTGTTGCTTATTCCAGTATACAGCGCTACTGAAAACTCGCATTTCTCTGCTGAGAAAAACAAGACACATTTAGATACATCATGAAATAAAATGTCTATGTTTAAGATTAACATGGACTGTATTCATGTCTCCCTTTATCCAAAAAAGAAGGTATGATTAATTAATCTCTGACCTTGGTGGTTTTTCAACAGAAAGAGCAAAATCACTAGAAAAAGTGAGATGCTAGTGACCATCACAGGAAGGATGATGTTTTCTCTAAGAGAGCAGGGTGACTCAGGAAGTCCTGACAACAAACAGAAAAACCACAACTGAGACACAACTTAGCACGGTGAGGCAGCAGAAACTGAGGTAGATTCATTTTCATTACCAGTGACCTCAGTCTAACTTAAAGACACATGGATATATTAAAAAAAATTATAGATTTTTAGGGGAGAAACCTAATGATGAACTGAGAATAATAGTCTAGCTGCTATTTGTTTAAACATTTTAGGTTATATTTTAAATTATTTATGGTAAATTATGCAAATTACCAAACAGCCTACAGACATCACCTCAAATAGTTTTATTATTTTCATGTTGGTTACATGAGCCATCTATTTACTCCTTGTAAACTTAGAACAATGATTACTGTAATGGCAGTTTGCGATGTAGTATGTCAGTCTGTCTTTAACTGCCTGCTATGTTTTTTTTTAAACCACAGCTGTGAGCATTGCTTTGTTTGCTCATTAGTCAAACAAAAGCAAGAAAATTACTAGAAGCTTGGTTAACATATAACAAAACAGTAAACTATTCCAGTGGGGTTTTTTATCTGTTATGCTATAATCAGACCAAACATGATTTGTGCACCTGATTTACATGCAACGTCTATGGTTGATGCACACCAAGGCACATCACAAGGTCCTGCAGCACATTTTGAAACATCTGAGCAGCTGAAGCAGAGCCTCATAAGCATCTGGCTGGATCCATAACTGAACTGCATCAAAACGGGTCAATTTCAACACATTTTTATGAGTTCCAGAACTTACAAAAGTTACTGGAAGTAAAAACCACCTAAAGAAGCCTTTCACTTGGTGTGAGCCACGTGGAACAAAGGAAACCCCCCTCGCTGCGAGGCTGCCATTCTAAGCTGCTGCTAGAGGAAACTAGATCTTTTCAAATGGACATGGGCAAAAATAATAAGGTCTGGCACAGTTAGGGACAGAGTCTAGGTGAACAATATGTCTTTTTATGAGTTTGATATTTTCATGTGTTTACTGATGAGTAAAGACCAAGCTAACAGGATGGACTGCATGCTATGCTGTGCTAAAGTAATATGTTTTGAGCTGTTGTTGAAGATTGGACAGCTTTATTTCACTAAGGGTTTAAACACTGATATAACATTAGTGTTCATGTGTTTTCTCATGAGCTCTTTACATTTTGATTACCAAATTATGATCAAAAGTCATTTAATGGAATCCCCATGTCTAGTCGCTGCTAGCTATTTCAAACAGGGATAGAATCATTTAACTAAAGGTTCCTGATTCCTGATTAAGTAAATCTTTTAATAAAAAATTATTTGGCCAAATAATGTTTTATTCACCTTATGGATTTGCATTAGGTTAGAAAGCAGTCAAATCACTTTAAATGAGTGAAAAGTTGATTTGATCACATCCCAAATTTTTCCAGATAATCTTTGGTTCTCAAACACAAAATCCATTCTAAACTGCAATAAGGTTTTCAACCATGTTTTTTTTCTTCCTCTTTGTACACAGTAGTTTGGTTTAGTTGAGTTTCACTAGTTTTTATTCAAACGTTTCTAAGTTAACTCTGTCTGACTCGGAAGTGAATGATTTTTGTTAATAAATTCCTATATTTTGAATGGACATTATGGTGAATTTATTCCATGTATGTGCAGAATTATCTGTTGGATCATGATTTTTGCTCGATTCACCTTTTCCTTTGTTGTTCTAACACACAGCTAGTGGTACATAGTAGTTCATATACATTATATGACAGTTCAATAAACATCTTATCAAAGAAGATATTTACCACCGCAACGGAGATCTGCTTGCAATAAAACATCTTAAAGTAACACAACACTTTATAATCTTGATTTTCACTTATTGATATGTATTGAGCACTGTTGGGATCCTCAGGCTTGCTCCACCAGAGAGGCGCCTGAGATCCTCTTCGCTCCCCTTTTGTCTTTCTTAGGTTCTCTGAGATTACCCTCTCGCTCTCCAGCAGAGCAGCTCCGCGGGTCCCTCCCTGAGCTGAGCTCCCAATAGCCACACCTGTGGCTGATCTTACTCATCAGGAGGACCACAGTATTTAAGCTGCCTTTCAGACCTGGATTCCACGCCGCAGTGTTGATCTTAGTTGGTTAGCTTCCTGAACCTTCTGCTATTGGACTGAGTCTTGGTTGTTCCTAGGTCGAGACCAGATTCTAATATCTCTTTATCTGTGCCTCACAGGAACCCTGTCTCCTCGCGAAGCTCTGGATGAGCTTAACCTCCTGTCTCCTCGCGGAAGCTCAGGAAGAGCACCCTCACTGGAACCCAGTCTCTGGTCTGCAGCTCTGGAGGAGCTGCATCTCAGGAAACCAGTCTCAAGCCTGAAGCTCTTGAAAAGCCTAACCGGCTAATCTGCCCTGGTGAGCCAACCCGAAGATTTCTACGTGGATGAAACCTGACAACTTCTCTGTGGAGTTTCCCTAGAGGTTCCCATGTGGATTTCCCCTGTTGTTCCCTACGCAGTGAGCTGGAAGCTCAGCCTGAAAGATCCCTCGTGTTTTCCCCTGTTGTTTTCTGTAGTAAGCTGGAAGCTAAAACCCAGGACTGCCAGGCTAAGCCAAAGCTAGATGCTTAGCCTAACCTGAACTCAGCTACCAGCCATCTCCCTTTCCCTGCACAGACCCCAGTGAACCAGCCCCCTGCCAGAACTGTTCCGGTTTCATACTCATGTGTTTTGTGCTACAATAAACTCTTTTGGACTTTTTACCCTGTGTCTCCGTGTGTGTTCTGCATCTTGGGCTTACTCTCTTAGAAACCCATCATGACAAATAATAAGTAATCATCAGTTCATATCTGGGTTTAACGTCATGCTTTACACTTTAAAGACAAAACTTCTAGAAAAAATTTCCAATTGTTTAAAAGTTAGAAAACATAGAATCAATACACAGAAATATCAGCCAAATATTTTCCTCACAGCATTACAGAAGTTAAAATGAAGATTTGGTTTCACTGACCTCTGACACTCAGCCAGCTGTTTGGAGATTCTCCAAATTCTGATATGAGACACTTGTAGAGTCCTTCATCAGATTTAGAAACACTGTGTAGAGTTATGTTTCCCTTGGAGCTGCTCCCAATATAAATCTCATCTTTAAAGAACTTAGTGAGGTGAACGTCAGATAATCCTCTCCTTGTTCTACACTGGAGAACCAGATCTTCTCCCTCCAATGCAGGTAAAGCAGGACTCTCAAGGATCAACTCTCCATCTGTATAAAAGTGAAAGGTCACAAATTGTTTGCCAAACTCCATCTGTGAAATTATGAAAAATCTGCTCTTTTCATCCTTTCCTCCTATGAATTGGCTTAAAGAGTAGCTGCTGCACCAAATTAATTTTATCTTCAGTGTGCAAGTTAAATGAACAGCAGCTACATATTATCCTTTAATTTCATCCATTAGCACCCTGTAAAGCATTAAGTAATTATGCAGGAGCTGCTTCTCAGCAGGAGGGTCAAAGGTTAGAACCCCAGTTCTGTCTGTCTCTTTAATTGTGTGTTTGGGCAAGACACGTCACCTCCATCGCCTGCTGATGCTATCTTGCTCATGTCAGTAAGTCACAGGGTACATGTGGCTACAATGTTGCTTCCTACCATCAAACACTTTGCACTTCATGACTGAATGTAGTGCAAAGTGTTTTAACTTAAACAGGTACTATGTAAGCACACACCATGTTCCAATGAACCATTATTTTAAAGGGAAATTTACAACAATATGTTGCTACAAATAATGAAATTTCAAATTAACACATAAAGGCTAGATTCATGTTTTTTTTCCCTGAAGTGAGTCAGCTAAGATTCTTCTAGACTGTATAAAAAGGCCAGGTCACATGGCAGTTGACTTTTTCAAATTTGAACTCGGCCATATTTGTATGTGGTTTTAAATCTGGATATTTTGGAATCTGCAGTGGGAACAGCCAAGAGTCCCATTTCAGAAACATCAGAATTACTATAACGATGCTGTTACTCTGTACTAAAAGCTTGAAAGAAAACTGTAGATGGAGGTAAACAAGTAAGTATTTGGGTGGATACTGTACAATGATCCAAAATAAACTTGAAGGATCATGACATAACAGGTCAGTTATGCACCCATGCATTTCTCCTCAGAGATGCCGCTATCACTGCTCCACATTAATAGTTTAGTTCACTTTCTCCTTTTCTGCATTGTCTGCTGTATCATCCTGCTACTTCCATTGCTTAGCAGCTTTAAATCCATAAGTAGACACTCGCTGTGTCCGAACATTCGCCCTAACCCCTATAAAAGGCACTCTGTAGTGGATAGGGCATTTTTGATGAGTGTCCGAATGGCTAGTGGATGAAAAAGCAGTGGACTCAAAATTTCCCACAATGCACCTTGAAAAGCAGTTATCATACATGGTAACTAAAGCAGCAGATATATTCCAGAATGGTTTGTGAGAGCTCTCCAATGTTTCTTGTTGCTTGCGATGTTGCAAAGCATTGTGGGATTTGTTGTGGCGACAAGAAAGAACAAAGATGGTGCAGGCACCATGTGGGGAGGCAGACAGACCGTGCTGTTAGAACTAGAGAAAAATGAAAAACCTTTTATCTAAAACCAGACAGAAAGTTATTTTTACCAAATTCTTTAGATTTCTTTTAAACTATTAAGCAGAAGGTTGATCAATTAGATCAGCAAGCCATTGCTCTCCATCCACATGTCACCTGATTTTCTTTCTCCTCATTGAGAAAAATTACCTATAAACTCTCTTTTTTAGAATGTTTTATAGTTTTATGTTGGATCCTGGGATTTTGTTATGGCTATTTTCTTTTTGGAAGGCAAATAAGTTATGTGCTAACAAGAGCATTTGCAACATCCCTATATTTCCTTTATGTTCGGATTCACAGATTTCCGATTCTGAAATGGAAAAGAAATATTGCTGTTCAGATCCATAACCCAGCAAAACTGTCTGAAATGAAAAAGGTGTGTTTTTTTTTTTACAAACAATATGGGTATTTAGAATTATTCAAATATTCAACACATACAAATGCTTTAAAAAAGCAACCCAAGCCTTATTCTTATAGGGAAACAAGACAGTAAATACAGCTTAATGAATTTCTTACTCGTAACAGTGATGTTGACGGCATTGCTGCTCTTTCCAGTCTCGGATTCACCCCAGTAGACTCCAGAGTCTATTTCATAAAGATTATCAATGAAGCATGTCGATTCCTTTTTTTCCATAGAATATGAAGGGCAGAGTGAATTTATTTGTTTAGATGTGTTCCTCATTAATCTCCATGCAGTGGAGTTCCCCTGCTGATCACAGTTTAAACTGAATGAGACAGATTCATATTTGAAGAACTGTGATCTGTTTGGGATGGCTTGAAGTGAAGCTGAAAACCAAAACATTTTAAGTAAAGAGTTATACCAGAAATAGAGTTTTAAAAGAACTGTCACTGGTTGATCTATATGTAGATTTTCTGAGACATTTTAATTAACTGTTTAAAATAATTTTTTTTTTAGTACTTACCAATGACAGCACACAAGGTTGCGATCTCCATTCTGCATAATGACTGAAGAGTGGTCTGAATACTGGCTGCACCTCTCTTAACAGTTTGACCACAACTTCCTTTTTAAACGGTAAAACTCCATCTACAAATATAGCATCACAGCTCGTAGGCTAAAATGTAAATTGGAAACAATCTAAGAATAAAAGTAGTTAAGTCATGCCACCCTGCACTGATTGACTACTTTTGCCTCTAAGAGACGGCACTAAAACATTCATGTTGTGCACCTAAGTGAAAGTTTGCATGAGACATTAAAATCAGTGGTGCTGTACAGAGATTTTCTGTTTCAGTTAAATGTTCATTACTAGGGGCAAGTGTGTTTCATACAGATAACATAACCCTCTCTCAAAAAGAACAGTTAAGTTGATATGTTTGAGTTTATAGATGTTGGAGATTGGCCTGTTTTTCATGTGTAGTCCTGTTTCTCTGACTGTGACTGGCTGGATGTGTTCTTCTTCATCCTCTGACATGGGAGCTGGCTCAGAGCTCATCTGCCTGGCTGTGTGTGGTCCCGAGACAGAGCCGCCTTTACAGCTGCTTTTTCTATCACTGCTTCTGTCTTCCCTTGAACCCCAGTCGCCTCCCAGGCAGATGGCCACCACACTGAGCCTGGAGGTTTCTTCCTGTTAAAGGTAGTTTTTCCCCTCTCCATTGTCGCTACAAGCATGCTTAGCTGTGAGGGATTGCATTCAAGTCAATGAGTCGATGCAACTGGTTTCCCTTAGATGGAAAACTTTTAATCAATTTGAATGGATGATCTGGTGATCTTGTAAAGTGCCTTGAATTCATCTAATAGAATTATGATACCCTTTTTTTATGTAGTTGAATTAAATGTTTGAAATCGGGATATTAATAAAGATTTGGGTTTTATATAGACATTTTTTAAAGAAAATATATATTAATGTACTGAAATTTCCAATCTAGGAGCAGTATGTATTTCGATCAACAGCAGTGTTTATATAAGTAGAAAATAGAAAAAGAAAAAAGAGAGGCTGATTTTGCTCACCTTAATGATTTTGAATTTCTTAACCTGTAGCCCCCCCCCCAGGTCCTGGACTTTACAGTTTATTAGCCGAGAGCAATTTTCTTTTCATCCTTCTGCTTCATTCCATCTCTATTTTCCCATTACCCAGTAGTTTTTAATTCAAGTCCTAACCTAATGTTCTCTCTGCCTTTTCCCAGTACAATGGCTTCGTCTGTCCTCTTCCTGTATCGCTGTGACACCATCCTGAAGTGAAATTCCATCTGGTCTGCTGCCCTCAAACTTTTCATTATAGATGTTACAGTTGGGCCAGTTTATACGAGCTTAGTCCTGTTTTTCGTCTTAGGCATAGGCATGAGCTCAGCTTTTAGTGTGACCGACAAGTACTCGGTCTTACATCCATTTGATGTGAAAACTGGCTCATAGCTCGGCTGTTTAACTGTTTCTTTCCTAGACAGAGCCACCTACGGAGTAGTTCAGTCACTTTCTAACGTAAACAGTATGTATTGATCAAAATGGGTCTGGTTCTTCTTGAGGTTTTTTCCTCTTCTCTGTCACTGCATGCAAGCTTGATGTGAGGGATTGCTGTCAAGTCAACGATACAATGCATGCGAATAGTTGTCTCTACATGCTCATCCAGGAGGAGCTTGTCCTGCAAAGTCAATGACTTTATGATCACCTAGTTTTCCTGTGATAGAAAGCTATTAACCAATCTGTGTGTATGATCTGATTTAAATTTCTCTGTAAAGTGTCTTGAGATGATGTGTTAGGAATCTGTGCTATATAATGTATATAAGCTAATTTGTACTGAAGAAAAAACAGACACTTTAGACAATAAAGAGCATTTTAATAAATTAAAATCAAGCATTTATATTAGCAATTGAAAGTTGAGCATTAAAATATATATTGAAACATCAGACATTTTTGGCACATTTTTAAGAAGCGCACAATTTTACTCAGTCCTCCATTTCTACCTGATATCTCTTTTTTTCTATTCTTTTTTTGCTGAAAAATGGAAGATAGAGAATATATTGTTGAGAAAATGCTCTTAAGAGGATTTAATGTGGCTTTTAAAAAGCAGTTTCAATTCTGCCCGGCTAGCTGCAGTCTCTGTAATCTCTCGATGTACTTCTCCGCTCTAGTAGTTGGAAGCTTCTGCTTCTCTTCCCCAGCGGGCTTCTCCGATCTTCTGCTGTGGTTCCATTGGGGGCACCGCAAGCAGTCTCTTCCCAGTTCTGGTTCTCTTTCTGCCTGTTTTCTCAGACTGATTTCCAACTGCTTCTGTCTGAGATCCAAAATGCTGTCTCACTTTCTCTCTGTTATTCAGCGGATTCATCCTCCAATGAGGGACATCAGGACCCTGACCTGGTTGAACTAATGCTGAAAGCGACCGTTATCTAGACACATCCTCAGGAGGAGGTGTTGGTATTCCCCACACTGGTTCAATCTCTGGCAATCTGATGAACCAAGGAATGCAGACAGCTTTGTTTGTAAAAATAAAAGCAATATAAAAAAAAAACTGCCAGTCGCTTTTTAGATCCTTGTCCGCCATGATGAAGTGAAACCAAAGACCAGCAGTCTCCGTGACTCAATAGCCTTTTGCCCTCTATACGAAATGCTTTCGCTGTCCGGGCAAATTTCAGGGTGAGCAAAAGCATGCACACTGGTGAGATTTTCACAGATTCCACATCTATGAACTACATATAGGTAAAACATACACACTCCAATCCAGAAACACCTCTGGGTAGGATGTGAATCCAAGATATGAATCCAAGATCCAAGGCAGCATTGTCCCAAGAATGCCACAGTACACCTCTGTAACTACAGATTTTTGTAAAATATTTTATTAAAGTATTGTGTAAAGCATTGTGTATTCCATAATATACAGATTATACAAAGCTTTACACAAATTAATAAAGGTTATAACCAATTCAGTTAAGGAAAGCTGTGAACATGTGATCATGATTATTAAAGCGGATAAATCAAAGGTGGTTAATGCATATTTCTCATTATGGACAAAAACATTGATCTAATGTTGCAGCTCAAGAACATAATTTGGTGAATTATTTATTCTTTTTAATGGTTCAATCACAACCACCACCACTGTCAAAACCACAATCAAAACCAGTACCAAAATCATTACCAGTATCTGCACCAGTATCTGCACCACCAAAGTTGTGTGTGCCTCCATTGCCACCTGAAGAACAAAGTGTGCCCTTGTAACAGCGGTAACCTAGACAAAAAAAATTATATGTGATTAAAAATTTTATTCAAATAGGTTTGCTGTTTTTTATTTATCAAAGTCAGTGGTAAGATTATTCAAAAAATACTTTGTATTCTGTTCAAAAAAATGTATCACATTTATAAACCTGGCAGCAATCAATAAAAAGGCACCCTGCAAAGATTCATCCAGTGATTATCAAAAAAGATTACATACAATACATAGTTTTTTCAAAGATAAAACATTAGCGTTGCTTATATATCTCTTTAAAAAATATATATATATATATATATATATACATATATATATATATATATATGTGTATATATATATACATACATACAAAAATAAAGGAAATAGCATACATACATACATATATATATATATATATATATATATATATATATATATATATATATATATATATATATATACTATATATAAAGAAAATTGTAAATTGTATTTATTAAACTCTTAATAAATACTGGAATTTGAAAATTCGTTTTTAAATGATATTTCTAAATGAAGATTTAAATACCAAATCCGTAAATCAGATTCTAAATACCTCTCCTAATAACACATTTAAAATTGTTAGTATGACTCCATTTCAAATTTTTATCCTGCATTTTCAAATGCATTACCGACCCAGTTTACCCTTTCCATGATTGCTTCTGATCCTTAAGAATATCGAAAACAATTAAAATAATCTCCCGATAATATGATTGCAGTATTCCTCCATGCAGTGCAAGTTCCAAAACAGTTTAAGGAGTACAATTATGGACGCATTCATTAAATTCAGCAAATAATGTGTCTAGCCAATGGAAAAGCTGCTTACATTTAAATGGCGGTTTTTCTTTTTCAGTGACTCTCTAGGTTCTCTACAGAAACCACTTTTCCCTTAAATTTACCTACTGAGGGACAAAGAACACATTCAGGCTCCGATTGGAAATGGTTTCGGCCCTGGCATTTTTCCATCTACACCGACCCACTTATGGAGTTTTATTCTAATTTAGTTTGTTGAAAAGAATTTTACAGTTTGAAGAAATAGAAAATTACACCATATGCCAACTAGATAGATTGCCAGTCAGAGCCTGACCACATTTAGAGGTTGTTTCATTCTATTTAATTTTGTTTATGTAGCTCTTTATCTGTCTATATATGCAGTAAGTGACAATAATTATGGCTAACAGATATAGTCAATATTCCTGATAATATTTGTCAGTCATAAATTTAAAAACATTTACATACATTATAGTTTAATGAAATATTTGCACTTACAAAAAATGAGAACAGAGACACTAGTCACATTAGACTCCATAGAGTTAGTCCCACGATAATGGGGGTGGGCATGGAATCAAATAAATGACCTGCAATTAAAAAAGTAATAAAAGAGCAGTTATAATTTGATTGGATTGTTTAGATACATATACAAAGATATTTTCATTAAAATCAGCAGGATACATAATTAAAGTGAATCCTCTGACTTCACACCTGTTGTCCTCTAGAGTTCTTCTATACCGATCTTACTCTTTTTTCTTCAGCTCAGCCCGCACATACACTATGCAGTTTCTCTATCAGGTCAGGAAGGATTGAAGCAGGACTCATGTTGCTATAGCACAAAGGTTTGCAACGCTAATGTCAGTGTTAATCCATGGAAAGTTACTGAGTGGACCGGATTAGTGGCTGACAGATTTTGCGAGAGCTTTGCATGAGTAACATGGCAGTGGACTGTTAGCAGTTACAAAACAGTGCAATTCAGGTAAAACAAATCAATAAATAAGTCTTATTTTTCTTCCCCCTTCACTCAATCTGGATGAAAAAAGAGAGTTATGTGTACAACTGCTATGATACCATCATTATGGGGGAAACACGGTAATCACGGGCAAAAAAAACGCCACGCCGGAAGCTACACAGACAACGAAAACAATCTTGTTCTAAATGTTTACCTAGCAGCAGCTCCACTATCTCTCCAACAGAAAGCTATGCGAACATCCTGGATGCCATTGACAAGAAGCTCGCCAGCTTTGATGGCCACCTTGCCCTGATCCCCCATGACACCTTAGGACCTCAGGGGTCCTAAGGTGTCATGGGGGGATCTGTCGGGGTATTGGATGTGTGCGGGGTTGCTCCTGCTGGTGGGGGCATTTTGGGCCTCAAGGTGTGACTGCTGGAGGCTGGGCGGATGGCCCTTCAAGGGTCTGTATCAGTGGACATGAGTTATTGGAGTTGTGGCTATGGGTGGGGTTCCTATGGGTGATGCGGGACATGGTTCTGGACCAATGTGGTGCCTGATTGGTGGACTGGTGGCTGCCTTAATACCTGGCCTATTCATTGGCACTCCTGTAGACACTGGAGCCAATGGAATAGTAGATAACATTCTTTGTACATCACCTTGCACATTACCTTATATATATATATATATATATATATATATATATATATATATATATATATATATATATATATGTATATATCATTATATATTTGATTTTTATCAAAAAGGTGACAGTTCATATTCCTGCATTATGTATTTCCTTCTTCCTGAAAATAGAAAACCTACTGTAGCTTAACCTTCACAATGTATCTCTGAGAAAAAGGGAGGAGTTTTACTGTTAGTTAAATTTTACTTTTTGCGTGACTTGAAGCATTAAGATGAGTCAGCAGGTTATCTGTCTGATTCTCTTGTCCAGATCCTTGTTGATGTTGAGTGGAGGATTCATGTGCTGATGTCAGTGTAGCAGCTGGAAGAAAATGCATATGAATGAAAAGCATTATAGCAATGTTTAATTACATCATTATCTAAAATACATTTGAAACTGTATTATGGAATGAAAACTTGTAAACTCTTATTAAACTTGTATGTTAAATTAAATTACAGACATGGAAGAAGAGTCTAGAAGCATGGTTGTTTCATCTATCAAAGAGGAAGGGGACAACAGAACTTAGCCTTTGCAACAGCAATGTCATATGCAAAGATTTAATTTAATGCTCCTGTATGTTTATTAGAAGCTACTGCTGCACAATGTGTTGTTAAAATAATCACCATTTTAATATCCATGTGCACAATGTTAGAAGGCAATATTTAATGGATAATTTCTTCCAAACCTGATATTAAGTACAACAATACTGAACTGTTTTATGGTAATAAAAGTAATAAAGGTATTAGTAATTCACAATGGACGTATCCTAGAGAGTTGGAAGCACTTCAGTGATAGATGGCAAAAACAGAGATTTTTGTGTTTAATATGAATAACATGTATAAGCAATGGTTTTGAATTGCTTCATACTTTTTAAGCAAACCCGACTAAAAGACATCATATCTTACTTTCTAATAATATCTAAAAAACTAATAGTATATTTCCCAGCAGATAGCTATCAAAATTATTCTGTTTTTTCTTGCAGTTTGGATTTCAATTAAATTCAAATCAATTCTACTTAAACTGTTCAAATATTTGAAGTATAGTATTCTTACCTGTTGCGTGAGTGAGGAGCAAATTAATGACTAACATTGCTGGGTTCATTGGACACTGCCAAAGGAATAAGGTCTCCTTTACTGAGGGTCTGTATCAGATTGGATTCACTCTGAAAAGTATTCAGTCTTCTTATGGCTGAATTCAGAACTGACATGTGGTTTTTTAAAGTGGGTTGTATATGTTTATAATTGATGAGAGAAGACGGAAGAACCTCACACAGATATAAAAAAAAAAAATTCACAACACTGATACTTGGTCTATGGTGCTTGTTCTGTTTATTGACCATTCTCTTCCTCAACAGAGGTTATGCAACCAAGAAATTTTTTACTGGAATGAGGAGTGCGAATATATAAAGTCCACGACAGAGATCATAGGTCTATCTGCAAGCACACTTCTCCTCAGTCAAGGACACAACTATGATATCACCAAACAGTTAGATTGCCTTAAAGAGACAAGACACAATTTCAACTATTAGATTCCTTTCTAGTTAAACAAGGGCTGAGCTCAACCAAACACAGCAGAAGCACAACATTCCACACTAAATGAGCCTTTAAACGTAAAAAGCTAGAATAAAAATAAATAAAAAAATAAGATTTCCTAGATAGACACACTGAAAAGTTTCCTTTTCATTTTTGTAATGTTTAAGTGCAAGTAGAGGAAAACCTGTTTGCAAATTGAAAATGTGTGCTCTTGGTTATTGGCATGAAAAATCTTCAATAGCTTACCAGATGAGGCAGTACAAGCAAGAAGCATAATACTGATTCCGAGCTTCATTGTCCACAGTCCAATCAAAAACACAGCACTACGTCATCAGAAGTGCTGTCAAATTAGTTTTCCAAAACTATTCACTCGTCTTTTGGTAATGCAGGTAAGACATAAAATAGTTGCCTTTATTTCATGGCAATGGACTGAAAATACTTTGCAATTGGATAATCTAATACAGAAGAAGCATTAACTTCACTTTCTAATGGCAGCCCATCAGCTAATCAACCGTTTACTGCCATGGTTCCTCATTCACATTGCCTGGTACATAACTGGGTTTGCCTCTACATTGCAATTAAAGTGGCAATAGATGAAAGTGTTTATTTGAATTACTGATGAAAGACTTATTTTGTCAGCACTACTGAAGCATGTTTTAGCGATGATCCATTGTTATTTCCTGTTCTTTCCTATTGTGTTGATAGTCCCACAAACTGTCATTTGTATTATCATCATTTTCATCTTCAATCCGGTTTTCTGTGCTCTCTCTGCTCTAAATTACAACAAACACTTTGATGTATTTCCTACAAACCTGTTGTTTGATTTTAAAGATGTTTAAAATGACATGTCTGTGTTATTTTTGGTTTTTGACACAACTGCATTGCCTATTTTTTTTGCATAGAGTTTAAGTGGTTTTCATCTACATGGTGGGTTCTCTCCAGATTCTTCCACAGCCACAATACAAACAAGTATGCTACTGTAAGCTATTGTTTGCCCTTCAAAGAGTGTATGAATTATTGTATTTTTTATTATATGTTGCTCCCTTTTGCCCTCTGATTGAGCGGTGACCTGTCCAGGGTTTTCCCCACCTTACAGATATTTTATCAGGTCTTTTTCTCTGGCTACAAAGCAGGTCCTATACCATGCTGGTACCTCTGGCTCATAGTCGCTATGATAGTTTTTAATTTATAAAGTCTGATTGTCATTCCAAAGGCAGCCTAGATACACCCCATTTCATTTTGTACGTTAGACTGCAGAATGTAAATGATTCTTTGCTCTCTTGCTATGATGAGACTGTAATTTCAAGGTATTTACAAAACAAAAATCCTTTCATATTAAGCAAAAATCCAGCAATCGTCTCTATTCCTTTAAAATAACAGACTCTAATATAATTTGTAAAGAAAAGCTCTACATCTTTAAGTTTATCTCCCTGATTCTTTCCTAAGAACAGATCGCTTGGAACAAAAACTTTAAAAAACACTTGCTTATGCATATGTATTGAATAACTATAAACACCACAACAGTTTTTACAGAAATTTTAATCTTACTCAGGATCAGAGTAATGGCTCATGTTACAAATGTCAGTGCTCAATGCCACTGCTCTCGCTTTCTCAGACAGTCGGCCCAGAACAGTTAAAGAAGCATTTAATTAATCTCCAGGGTCTCCCACTGCCACATCATTACATCATAAACATTTGTAAAATAGGGAGACATCACTGTCTGCAGCCATATTAAGATAATACCTGAGTGAAGAGGGCCCCCCCACCTTCTTCAAATCAGACAAAATTATTGTCAAACGTTTGTGCTGGTTTGTGCAGCAAAAATTTTCGTTTGTGTTGCTGTCATTTTAAAGATATAAAGAAATATTTTTAGAGGTCATCAAAGGTCAACCAGTGAAATGGGTGTCAATTAACTCAGCTCTGACCTTTGATGACCTCTAAAAATATTATTATCATTGAAATGACAGCAGTACAAATTAAAATTTTTGCCATAAAATTACACCAATTTTTTGTCTAATTTAAAGAAGGTGGTGGTGGGGGGGGGCTATGTTGACCTTTTGAGCTTTACATTTCCATTTATATCTTCAAAGCTAAAGCAGTAATAAACGCCATTTTTTGCTGCATAAACCAGCACAAAAGGAGCTGAGTTAATTGACACCTATTTCGTCTGATTTGAAGAAGGTGGGGGGCTGGTTGACCCTTGATGACCTCTAGAAACATTTCTTTATATCTTAAAATTAATAGCGGTACAAATGAAAATTTTTGCTGCATAAATCCAGCACAAACGTAGCACAAACGTTTGACACCTTCAATTTGTTCGATTTGAAGAAGGTGAGGGGGCCAACTTCACTCAGGTCGTTTGACTAGGAAGAGCCATTAGATCAAGGACATTCCGAATGCAAATTAACAGAGAGCTCACTGTTAAGAATTATCACCTCTTTCTGTGCACCTGTTTCATTCCAACTTCTTTGTTACGTACATAATAAAGATAATAACTTTTTATCTTGACAGAAGAAATGTCCTAATTATAATAACTGTTTGGGAAAACAGAATCCTTTACACGTAACCCGCAGGTATTATTAGGGTTTAACAAGCACATACATGAATAATAGAAAATAATCCCAACACATTACAAGTATTCTTGTTTTATTTGTAACAATTATTTATTTGTCTTGTAAATTTTGAATAAAACAACTGCTTTACGGGAAAAACCCATGAGCAATACACATCATTCAAAATAAAGAATGCATTAAATTACTGTATTTAAAACAGACCCAAAAAAAGAAAACACATATACGTTGAATTGTAAAGCAACACATTAAATCTTGTGTACTTGAAACTTCTGTCACCGGGTAGAAAATACACACTGTAAATCCCTCCCCCACCCTGCCCACAAGCTACAATACATGGGACAGTAATTCTTTAAATATGCGTAACACATATCCCCACGCAAAAGAATACACACAAAATATAGGAATATGGAACATTAAATTACCTTAACATTAGTACCTGGTGATGCATATTTATGCATGTGATCTCAAGGCCAATTTAACACAGAGTAATGCTTCTGACCCAAGTTCTGAGTTGGGTGTTTGTCCTGTGGTCCCTAATCTTCAGGTTTTATTCAAGTACAACCCTATAATAAGCTCCATCCATCTCTGACTGGCTTCCCAATCCCTGCTGAAGAAAAGCTCCCTCCACCATGCTGAAGCATGGGATGCTGAATACAAAATCATTAATAGTCTTTACAATAGGCAGAAAAAGGTTTAAACTGGGCCAGAGAACCTCCTTTCATTTGCTTGTTGTTCTGATTCTGCTAAATCACTGGTGGGAAACCGCAAACCACACTTCCTAAAGCTTTCAGTTTTTAATTAAGGCCAGAATGGTGGAATAAATGGCTAATAGTTGTTATGTTGAAAGCTATGGTTCTCTGTCACTTCTCAGAGTTACCTTAGAACTCTCCATTTTGTCAGTTTCTCAAAACTAAATCTATAAAAGATTCTGTAATGTGAAAAAGTGTGGAAAAGGTTTATGAATAAAAATGCAATCCATTGCTTTTCTAAATTCAATTTAAATTCAATCCAGTTTATCTTCACAGTAATAATTCACAAAACATCATCTATAAGCACTTTACAGACAGTTCAACCAGATCATACAGTAAGAGTGGATTAAAGTTTTCTAAGGAAAACCAGCTGATCGCAGCGACTCATTGACTCCAAAGCAATCCCTCACACCAAACACGCAAGAAAATTATTACACCAAGATTTAATGTGTTTAGCTCAATGGAGGGTGTATTTAACCAGTTGGGTTTTATATTTGCTATCAGAGAAGGAATCTTATCTATAAATCAAGCATATAAATGTAATTAATACTCTGTAAATCCCTGTTCTTAGACTACAGCAGATTTATATGGTTTGGATTGTTTTTAGTTATAACCCTGCAAATCCGGGCTGGTCTTTTACTGACTGGGAACATTTGATTTTAGTGGGTTTGTCATTCTAAATGTCTGTAAGCTGGAGCAGCAGGGATCAATATTTTAAATCATTAGATACACTGAGAAGCAGGTGACTGAAAGGCCTAACTTTATTTTGTTATTTCATTTACTTAAGTAAAACAGTGCGATTTCCAATTAGTGCTGCTAAACACAATCTACATAGAGCATAATTCAGTTTTAATTGATTTAATTTTCATTTTTTTTAACAGCACTTTGTTTTGATTAACTTTACTCATCAGCAGCAGCTTTTAAGACAGTGCAGAAAAATTCACCCAAGCATTTACCAAAGCAGGAGGCAAATTCATCCAAATTCTCGTTGGGACCTAAACCAAAATGAAGATAAATTGACATCATGAAAAGATCCTCAAAATACAACCAATTACTAAATAACAATAAGATATCAGCATCATATCAGTTCAGCACATGTTGCTGTTGTTTAAAGAACAAATATGATGCAAAGAAATGGAAAGTTAAAGAAAAATTTTGTGTTTTTACTGAAAAATAGCTATAAAATGACTTGACATTTTCTTTTTATTTGGGACTTTTTATGACTAAAACATGTTTAATGAGCCGAATGAAACCTCAATAGTTTTTCTTTTTTTTCACTACCTGAAGCATGATCCGTACCACAGCTCATTTGCGCATGTGCAAGCATAGTCATCCAGGTCACCACAAATAAACTAATTTTGGTACTAAAAGTACTTTTTTCTATCCTTAAATTGCAGAATGCTAAATTACATGTCTGGTAAAAATGGACTTTTCTGAGATAACTGGATCCTTTTTAATTTCCCTACATTAAACTGCTTGTCTGACATCATTATCTGACATGCTCAGAGCAGTCGGGCAAAAATTTGATTATACTGTGTTTATCTGCATTTTAAAATATTATGTTTTAGATTACACATTATATAAAAGAAGGTTAAAATGAGAGGCAAAAATAAAACTCAAAAGACTAGATGTAGAAATTACCTGGAAAGGTCGGGCACGGACTAGTGATAAAACAGGATTAAAATACATTTATTTTCTCAAAAAATAAACGAAAAGTTTTTACACATTTTAGTTTAGTACCCCTTCAAGTTTTAGGGAGAGAAAAAAATTATTTCAATCTCTAAAATCAAGGGCAACCAGGATGTATATCTGGTTGAGCGTGCGCAAATGAGCTGATAGTACGGATCTTGCTCCCGGTATAGATCAGGTAGTGACATGGAAGCCCACAAAATATTTAATGACCAAGAAAACGCTGGAGGGAATATGTCTCTGCTGCCCTGGCAGCGCCTTAGGCATCTCCATCAGGAGCTGGAGGAGGTGTCTGAGGAGAGGGAGGACTGGGAGTCTCTGCTGTGTTTGCTGCCCCACAACCCCGGTCCCACATGAAGCAGGAGACAACAGTAACAAGCATTGCATATTTAGTCATTATTAACAACTTTTTTTAGGAAAATAACTTTTTGTCTGAAAGGATTTAAGTAAAAATTAAGCCTAATAGGTAATTAGAGCAACATGTAAAGGAGCATATTAGGGAGTGCTGGAACCACAATATCACCTGCTAAGCTCTTCAGGAATTACTACCAGTAAAAGATTTTTAGTATTTCCATTTAATTTGCCTCAGTTTTCATAAGTCTAACTTAAAAAAAAGAACTGCAGAAAGTGTGTTCTCCTATGAGAAATCAATTTGAACCCTGTCCCACCAATTGATAAACCCGATACACTAACTAATCCTAGGTTGGTGCTAGCTGGAGAACCAAACCTGCTGCTTCAAACTGCAAACACTATTTAAATACTCAGATATTTGAGCATCACACTACTACTCATTGAAAAAAATGTTTGTTACCAAAATTAAGACAAATTAATAAACTGCTCTTTTCATTTTCTGAACTCCTATCCTTTTCTTAGCTTGTGGGAGGGCTGGGGCCTATCCCACCAATCATCAGCCAAAGGAAGGCACATGCTAGAAAAGTCACCATTCTATCACCTTATGAGACAATTGCACCTAAAAGATTCACAGTTACAGATCAAAATGCAGTTATTGAGTCATTTTGCGAGCAACCAAACAGTATTTTTAGTCACGCTTCTTACCAGCTCCTTGTTCCATCCTTATCTCCACATTCCGGTCTGATCCTCTATCTCTGCTGTTTCCCCCTTTTCGTGCTGCTTTCATACAGAAACCAGAGAAAATTACTATTATCCAACGTTATATCACATATGATAACATAAAGCGCTCTCTAGTTGTTTCCTCACCTAAACTGTTCTCCTGTCTTTTGAAAAAGAACCTGACTACCATGGCTGGAAAATAACTAAACAAAATGTTAACATGCTTCTAAATTAAGTAAGACTTGAATTAATTATAATTGGTTTAACACTGTAATAAATTACAATAACACTGAAACTTCCAAATAAGATCCTTTCTAACCCCCTACAGCAAGGGTTTCTGTGATAAAGTAAACCTTTTCTAACAATTTATAATTTTCAAAATGTGTACACACCAAGGATATACATCTGGGTGTTCCTAAATAATGTAATTATGTTACTAAAATTACTTATTTCTATACTTAACTCACTAAAGAATACTTATACACATCTTTAAAAAATGTTTTATGACTTTTGTTCGTTAAACTGCTTCTCTAAGGTCATCATCAGACATGCACGTAGCAGACAGGCAAAATATGATTAAACAATGTTTATCTGCATTTTTAGTTGTTTCTTTCTTTAGATTGCACACTATATACCATAAGGTTAAAATTAAATGAAAACATAAAACTCAAAAAGACGAGATTTATGATTAAATCCAAAACCAAAAAAGTTAGGCACTGGATGTACCGTAGGATCCCATTTCCGGTGCAAATCAGGCAGAGATGAGTGATAAAACAAAGGATTTTTTAACGTTTTTTTTTTTTTTAAGAAATACATTACTAACCATAAAGATGTTACATTTTCATACGCTTACTGTTTTTGGATAGGGAAAAACGTCATTTCGGTCTTTTTAACAAAATAAAATCGAGGTTGACCCAGATGTATATCTGGAAGCGCATGCGCAAATGAACTGATGGCGCATTTGCCGAACGGATCTTGCTTCCTGCATGGATCAGGTAGTGACACTGGTACCTACAGCGGGGCTATTAATGAACAAAATACCAGGCTTTATTAAGATATTAAATATTTGAGCACTAAATTTAAAAAAAATTGTAATAGTCAAGAAACAGACAAAAAACAAGCTCAAACTTTTAATCAAATAAAGCTGTAATTTGGAATAATGTCCATGCATTGTTGGTTACTAGATCATTAGGATAGAGGACAAATAGTTCAGTCGCGGCAAAGTAACCTTAAGGGCTTTATCTTTAAAACTCACAGCAGGCCCAGGATAGAAAATGGAAAGAACTACTGGATTCTTTTTCTTCTTTATTCTTTTAAGCAGCTGTTAATGAACTATTGTCTGATGTATATGCAGTAATAACCTGTATTTAGTTTTGTCCTGTAAATGAATTGATATTTGGATCTTAGTTTCTTACCTGCAAAGCAAATAATGATGACAATGAACACAAATACAGCTGAACCAATGGCCATTGATAAACCAATATCTTCAGTAGAATCTGAAATAGAGAAAAGCTGGTAAGAGATGTGGCAGCAATAATTAAAATAAAGTTCAAAAAGATGTTCAATAGAGTGCAGATAGGCTGTGTCCTCAGTGTAGCAAAACCCACTCAGTCCCAATCTGTTTTAAATATTAAAAACCGATTCTATCTTTTTATGAAATAAACGATTCCTTGAGAACAGAACTGGCTAGTTTGCAGTGTTGAAGCAATGACTGGCTGATCACTACCATCATACTTAAGTCTGTTTTAATTAGCCTCAGCTGATTATTAGTCTGAGCTCTGGGTAATATAGGGCATGTAGACTTCCAGCCAATTTGTCTTCTCCCTTTCTATCTCTGGGCTTTTTTGTCTGAATAATTTTTACTATAAATTAATTTTTTTTTAAAGAAAAAAAAATATATTATGAACAAGTTTAAATCTAATTTCAAGTCTAAGACAGACCTGCTAAAAATAATGACATATTATTAAACACCATGTATTTGCAAACTTACAGGTTAAGCCTACAGCATCAAATTGTTCTGTGAAGGCTTTTAAATATGAGTTTTTTTTCTAAAATACTTCTATTAAATTATAAAGTATGGTTGTTTCATTGTCAGTTTGTCACGATTGGTTTGGAGGTTTTTGTGAGGACCCAAATGCAGAGGCTGAGAGGCAGGGGCGAGTTCCTTCATGATTTAATGGGATAACACAGGTAGCAAAAACAGGAATCCAAAAATCCAACATAAAAATTAAACACTAACCAGAACCATGGAGACATCAGGGGAAAACTATCACAAGGAGCCAGGGTGAGACAAAGTAAGACGAGGAACTAGCACTGAGGGACTGCAGAGGGAGTGTATTTATGGCTGACTGAACAAAGGCAGGACTAATGAGCTGATAAGGAGCATGTGTGACTAGAGCTGATGAGGAAGCCAAGGGAAAAGGAAACACAAGGGGGGCAACAGAGGACAAGGAAAGAAAACCTAAGAAACTTAAATAAATCCAGAACACACCAATAAAGCCAGAGAACAAAGAAAACATGGATAAATGTGAAACTGAAAACTTAGAGAAAACTAACAGAACCAAGAGCGTTAACACAGTTTCGATTTTTTTGTGAAATACGATTTTTTTTGAGTGGCCATTCACATTTCCAAATATATGTGACTTGTATATAATCTCCTGTGAAATCTGCATTCATACAACTTAAGTGTCCCCCATTAGTCAGTAGAGCTGACTTTTGTGACATCACAAGCACGTTTGCTCTGTGTTTATGGAAGTCGAACATGGGAAATGTGGAGTCAACAAGTTATCTCCATGTCATGTGGTTCCAATCTACCCAGCCAATTAACGCCAGGTGAGTCCAATCTGCACATGTTGTTAATTCGCGATTGAAGGTGGACTCACCTGCTTCAGTGGCTTCGTCAAATACATGACATGGAGATGACTTGTTGACTCCACATTGCCCATGTCTCATGGAAGTAAACATAAAGGAATAGTGCTACGGAAGCGAATCTAGCATCATATTCCAACCTTAACAACACAATCTTTTCAAGAAGGTTAAAAATAAACATTGCTCTCCGGATCATCACCCGCAATGGTGGTTGTTTTTCTTGCTGCCTCTGCATATCAAGAAGCAGAATAGTGACCTTTGTTGAGTATTAATGGCATACAGGTTGGATGAATGCGACCTTGCCATTCAGACACAGGTCACATTTGAAAAAACTGTAAGTATCGGATTCAGGACCACATAGCCAAGTGGCCTGGGTCACATCGTAATAAATCGGATCTGTGTAGGTCAGACTGTCATGAAAAGATCAGAAACAGGTCACATATGGGCAAAAAATGGGATTTGGGTGACTCAGGCTTCTGTGTAAACGTAGCCTTAGACTTCATGAATTAAGATATTTCCAGGGCTAAATATTGGGATTTATTTCATAATATCCCTTTCACCTGTGGGTTTTGTGTTATTACTTTTTTTTTATGCTAAAAAAATATAATTGGTCACTTATATGACTTAGGTATAGAAGCATTTAGAACACCTGTTTGTTCTATACTAACAGGAGCAATCCCACCATCACTACTGGTTTTGCTTCTGACACTGAGCAACACTTGAAAAAAATTCTGATCATACAGAACTGCACCATACTATTCGTAACAATAGCTTAATACTCACTTAATGAATAAGCCTACCTTTAGATTTAAACTTGTTTTTCTCATAGGTGGTAGTTGGTGCTTGTTGTTATAGTTGAATTCTCAACATCTGAGGGTCTACAAGAGAAACATTCCCATTTATGTTGCATTGAATCATGCTATTATTTAAGCAATATACCCTTAAATAATGTATCTTAACACCACAAAATGCAATGTTCAGTGGTTTGCAATCAAAGTTCAAAATCTTGCCTTACCTTGTTTATGATTGATGTATTTGCACGATTCAAACTTTTCCAGAGTTTTCCCCTTTTTAATTCTGGCTTTCTCCAGGCACCATTGGCTCGGGGGTGCTCAAGTCCAGTCCTCATGAACTGCTAGTCTGCAACTTAATGATGCACCCAATTTTGAATACACCTGAATCAAATAAATGGCTTTTTACCATGCCTCTGCATAGCTAAGTGAGGGGATTGAGTCTTTAGATTCAGATTTTTTAGAGAAGAGATGCATCTAAATGTCACAGGATGGTAGCTTTTGAGGACTGGACTTGAGCTCCCCTGCCAGTGAGTGCACTGCTGTTTTACGTCGAGGTGTGCAGAGAAAAATAAAGCTGCCAGTGGAGGCAGACACCCACTCCGGCATAAAAAAATAAATAAATGTGGCACAAAAATAAGACCTGTCCACCTGGAATAGTCTAGATCTTCCCGATTAGACATTCTGGACCCGCACCCATCAATCTATTTTAGTTAATGAAACTATACAACTAGCATCTCTAGGAACTGAAAACAACAGTCCCTAGAGGATCGTTACAATTCAGAAGTCATTTTTTCAATAGTATCCTTCTTCCTGTTTTATCATTTTTTGATATTTTTTATAACTCTTATCCTGTTCAGATCTGTTTCTAATGAGTATTTTTATTTTTTTAGCTTTTTATTAGGGATGTATATCAAAGTGTTGCTTGCTTATGCTCTTTCAAGAAAAGATTGAAATTCAAAAAATTCCTTTTTCATATATGCAATGGCTGTAAAGTATTGTAAATCTTCAGTTTCTACCTTTGTTTGGAGAGAAGATATAACGTCGTATCATGGGTTGATTTATCGCAGTGTCATTATGTGGTCCAAGTCCAACGTCCGAATGGAGGTTTGTGGTATTTTTTGCTGATGTCATTGCAGCTGATGAAACAAAAATATGAAAATGCAATGAGAGAGAAGGGTTGACACATTGACTTTCTGATTATTCCCATTAAACTTTAATCTGTTTTCATTTAACCTCAGCCAAATATTAGTCTTAGATTTGGGGAGTATAGGGTATGTAGATTCCCAAACAGTTTGTATAGTAAAATAGGCTCTGCATCCCAATCACTCATAATCTAAGGTTTTTATTCGCAGAGCAGCCATATTTAAATCCCACCTACACATTCACGCTTAATGAGAACATTTAATCCCAGCTAGTGTATGACTTAGACTTATACTAATACTCAACTTTATGTATCCGTTGGGATTACTCCTTCAGGAAAATTCTGGTTCCAGTAGCTTATGTAGATTGCAATGGGCAGAGTACAAGCAAGATGCCATTAAAGATAAAAATATGATAGACAATATAAAAAGAGTGTATGTTGTACAAAAAAGCATTAAAAAGTTGCAATTTCCTGGAATATGTTTCCTTTATATATAAAAAAAATCTGCGCAGTAGAGAGCTAAAGGAAAGGCTACACAGAATTGACTTGGATAATTGCACTTGAAGAGCAGAAATGTACTGTATATAAATAAGTAAATATTATACACACTACTCAGTAGTTTACTTGCATTATTTGGCTTGGTATGTGGAATCTCTACAATAGCATTAGTGGGTATCAAGAGCTGGACCTTTTAGATAATCTGAATAACTATATGAATAACTATAGGCTTCACTGGTAAAAGTTGAAAGTGAGATTAGCCTTGCGGGGTCACAACAGCACATTGATTCAACAAACATTCAGCCTGCTGTAAATGGAGCACTGCTAGGGAAACCAACCCGTTTAGTGAACAGCAGAATTAACCATTTAAAACCAATTGTATCATATTTGATACATGAGTTTTTGAGGACTTTGCATCATCAGTGTGATCTTGCTGATCTTAAAAACCCTGACTTACACAATCAGACACATGTAATGGACAGAAAACGTATATAATATTCTACAGAAATGCCTAATGTATCAAAATTGATGCAAATAAATTATCAAATTTAATTTTTACAAAATATATATATATTCTTTTTTTCATTTTTCAGAGAGTTCAATGACAACTCTAAATAAAAAAATGAATTTTCTGTCGATTATTGCATGGTCGAGGCTTTAAAGAATTAAAAAGATAAATTACTTTAAAAGCACATACAACTGAAAACATTATCCAATTCATATATCAGACTGTAAAGTTCAATAGGGAGATGTTATGTGTTAAGTATGAACTAATTAAACTCACCGTCATAACAGATGAAGGGTTTTTTCTCCCTACAGTCCTCATTCTTCCATCTGCCTTCATCATCAAACACAGTAATGGCACATTGACCGCTGTTGTAGTTGTCATCATCATACTGTAGGTTCCAGTGTCTGAAAGAAAAGCTGCTTCCATCTGACCACCTCCAGGTGTCTCTGAACAAACCGATGAACAAATACTGATTTTCTGTAAGATTAAATAGATTTAGGAATTGTTCATCCTGTAGCTGGTCCAGTCCACTGATCAGGTCTGTGTGTTTCTCCCTGCAGTAACTCTGAGCTTCCAGCCACGTCTTATTTTGTTCAATCAGGTAGAATTTCTGTGATGTGTTACTTTCTGTAAAGAGTTAGAAATATAAGAATTAAAAACCATAAATTAGTACAAAAAGGATTTAGTTTATCATAGTCAGCAATGCTGTATCTATCAACCAAACATTCCCCATAGTTTTGTATAAAAAATATATTTATGCTCACCATTATAGCAAATGAAAAAAATTTCAAAATCACATGAAACGTCTTCCCATTTAAGATTATTTTCTCGTTGTATAAAGTAAAAGTTCTCCATTTCTCTATCATCTGGTTCTCCTTCATACCAGTTTGTCTCATTAAACTCCACTCCAGGCAGAGACCAGTACCAGGTTCTGATACCATCCGTCTGATCATACAGACCAATCCAAGCCTCATTCATATCCCCTGCTGAGATACTGAGGAGTCTCTCCATCTCTGTGAAGTTAGACACTGTGGCCAGGTCAGTGTGCTTCTCTCTGCAGTACTGCTGAGCTTCAATCCAGGGCTTATCCTCTTCTATGTAGTGATACTCATAGAGCTGACAAAACATCAAATAGTGCTGAGCTAAAATGAAACAAATGCAGGTTGAATTAGCATGTATAACTGTCTGTAATAGTTGTGGCTAAATGTGTCCGTTGCAGCATTAACACAGGATCTCTTACCAAACAAAGTGACCAGAAGTAAATCCCACTGCATGTTTTCTTTGGTGGATTTAACTGCTTTGCTGGTATTTTTCTTCTTTTTTTTTTGCGTTGTTTTCTGTTGGATGATTGTACAATTAAAATTTTCTCGGTAAAAAGAAACTAATTTTTTACCCGAGAAATCTCTATATGTATTTGAAGAAACATCAAAAAGCAATAAGTAAAGAAGACTTAAGAGAACTTTTCAAAATATAATCTATAAACACTCCAAATGAGAATATATGAAAATAACTGATTAAAAAGGAGAAACTTACATCTGGTTTTGTCCTCCCAATCAGATTTCAAAGTTGCATTATCCTAATCTTGTGTCAAAGCCAGTTTTCATTTAATGCTCTGTCCCACCTGATAGAGATCAGTTTTGCTGCCTCAGGAAAGAAATTTGTATATTAACTGAAAAAAAAAAAAAAATTCCATGCGGGTATGTTGTTAATTTGCATGAATGAGCTTGAGGTCTTATGAGGAGGTGAGCAAACAGAATCAGTATCTTTGACGTTTTATTATTTCAGTTTACTATTATTTACTAATTGATATATATATATATATATATATATATATATATATATATATATATATATATATATATATATATATATATATAAGGTTATAGATATATAGATATAGTATGATATATATATATGTGTGTGTCAAAAGGGAAGCGCATCCATTTATTATCTTTTTTTATCCCTGCAGCAACATGGTTGGCACACTGAGGGGACATGGTAGTGAGGGTCTAAGGTGCGGACTAAGACAGAGCCAAACACTTTTTCACTCAATCACTTACACTTTGTGGGGATTTAGAATTAGAAACTTATTAATCTAATATTCCATTCTTGAATGGGAGACCCATGCCTCTACAATAAACTGAAACAGGCTGAAGTGGATTTATTGGAATCACTTTGTTCAACTCTCACTCTGTGTCCAATAAAACCTCGCTCTAAGTTATTTCTGCTGGAGAAGGTACTTGGATTTTTTTTATCCCGTGATCAAATGCAACAAAATTAAATGAGTTCTGTAGGTTTTGCGTTTGTTCATAATGTTTAAGTTTGAATCTATCTCTATTGTTGACAAATTTTCAATAAAACATACAAATTAAATACACGGAGCGGGATTAATGCAAAGATGTTCTCATTTTTTATGATTCTAAAGAAAAGTACATCTTTGATTCTAAATATATTTTTAAATACTAAATAAATAAATAACTTCAAATGTTATATGAACGACTTTAATGGTTGAGCCTTTATGTTTTGTTTTGTTTGTTTTTTTAAGTTAAAATGACGTAACCCATCTGACTGTATCTACCTCTTTTTCAATGTTTCATAAAAAGAGGCTTTTATAAGGAAAAGAGTCACAACAGGGGAATGTCAACTACTCTATTTTACATCCTCTTTCCTGCTTTTTACAGAGACCTCATTTTAATCTGCTGCTGATGGTAATCTGTCAGGAGGATGTTTTGCCTGTTTTTTTAAGAAATTGTGCATGGAGGACAAATATCAACATTTGAATTGCAAAACACCAACACCAGCGCCATGTTTGTCGAACACTGTTGTTTTAATAATGAACAGCAAAATCAATTTACAGTTAAGCTCTTGTCATTTCATCTTATCTGTTAGAATCCACAAAAATACAACTGATTATTTATTCAAACAAAAATTTGATACAAAATAAAGATTGCTTTATTGTACTAAGTATTCAGGACATAATATCAATCGAGTCTTTATATGCTGAATGAGCATCACAAAATGTTAAATGATATGATAATTTTATTCTAAATGAGAAAAAATGTACCTTAAATTAACCTTGAAATACTGACAAAAAAACAACCTTGTTTGTATTAGCCCCAAGGCTATTGAATCAGCAGCACAAAACCAGTTTTTAATTACGAGCTGCCATACAAGTCAAATTATATAATCTCTCTGAAAAATTTACATATTACTTCTCACTGTGATGTTTTCCCTCTTTTACATACATATATTTTTCCCCATCAACAAGTTTTATCTCCTACATACATTGTAATAATAGTCAGGGTGGAATAAATGAAATATTAAAGTTCAAAATCTGCCTTAAAATTATGAGCTAACTTTAAGAAAAGCTTTAATTTAACTCAGGAAGGTTTGCCTTAAAAGTCTCCCTGTTAATAATAATTAGTTGCTTAAATTCGATAGTCTTATTTGAAATTATTTAATATAAATTCAATTATCCATTCACAAAAACTCACCTTCTGTTGTCAAGGAAATTTGAAATAATAAATTCTTTGCAGCAAGTGGAAACAACTCACAGCGCTGCTTTATCTGTTTAAGAAAACTTGGTTTAATTGACAGAACTCCTCACATGTCCCGACCAGATCATACTCAGAAGAAGACAAAATCAAAGATTTCATGCTTGTTTAATGAATCTATCTGGTAGGAGAGAATGGAGTGTATCCTCGCTCCTTTAGATAATTTGCAGTAGGCTATATTTAAAAAAAAGAGATAAATTAAACTTACCTTGATTCTTTTCTCCCGTTTCTCATATAAAAATATGAATGCCACGACATCAGGTAGCTAAGGTCCTTATTTTGCTGAGGAAAAGTAACCTTCTACAACTTTGCTTTTCACATCCTTAATAAGCTAAAGTGGTCCACCTCTTCAGTTTATAGGCAACTGTAAGTGAGGGAAGACCCTGCTCAGGTGCGATTAAAATCTTAGGTTACACTTAACAAAACCATCAAACCCAGAGACATTTATTAACGATTAACAGATAGTTTATTAATGTCTGTGTTGAGTTTAATTGATTGTATCTAAACCATTTATAAAAGATAAATAGTTAATTTATTAATGAACCCACTGATGTTAGGGTAAGGGTAAGTCCAACCTGACAGGGAAAGTTAAATAAAAAAAGGTTAGATTAATGTCTTAAATCCACTGATGTTAGGGTTAGGCTAAACAAACATTTCAGGGCAACATGATTATTAACCTTTTATAAATGGTTTCAGTTCATGATGGCTAAATAAGGGTGTTGCTTTTTTACAATGTACAGAGATGGTTAGGTTTATAGATTAAACATTGCTATATGATGTATTTCTGTTATTCTTTGCTTAATCAATTTATTATCACCACATATATATATCATTAGTGACAGAATCGTTTGCCTCATTGTCCTTTTTCCTCTCATGTTGAATTTATTTCTGTCAGGACATATCATCAATAATTGGCTTTCACACGTTTCAGAACTGTGTTAAGTTTCTGTGTGTCGTTTATATTTTCATAATGACTTGGAAGCATATCTGTGACATCATCATTCATTTCAGACATCACAAAGCTCAGACCAGGAAAACAAGAGAAGGGAAAGTGGTGAGACAGTTCATTTTTAACCTCTTGGGGTTCACATGATTGAAATATTTGAACTAAGATACTGTTTCTAAAGAAGCCTGTGGAACAATGAGGAAGTTCCCTTACTCTGGCAAGGACAAGTCCCTCTACTAAGTATAACATGTGTTAACATGCTGCAGAACTGACTGGTTTGAAAACTGGCAGAGCAGCTCTAAAGAGGGTGGATAAAACTGCTCTACCACTCTGAATGTCCTATTCATCCCTGCTACCCTCCTACAGATGGTATAGGTTTATAAAGACACACACTACCAGAGTAGTACAACTGAAATCTATCCACCTTTCTACCTTAGCCTAAAACTATGCAAAAAGCAACTCTGAAATGAAAAAAGTCTGAGTCTTAGATAAAAAAAAGTGAGATCATAGTTCTTCATTCAAGTAGCATTTATTACTCCTTGCAACAGATGCAGTCTTGCCAACATTCCTGTCTGTTCTTGTCTAGACAAGGTTATCCTTACTATCTTAAAGTCTGCAGAGAGTTGTGAAGGTTTTCACATACAGTTAATCAAAACAAGTTAAAGACAGTTGAAGAAAACTGTAAAATGTTGAAGTAACCTTAAGGCTGAAGGAGTCTGGCCTCTGTTTCAAACAGTCCATAATAGTACTAACCAACAACTCTTCACAAGACACTGTTTAACCTTCCAGGTGTGAAACAGCCTGAGTAAATGCTTTTGTGTATTAAAGGAAACAAAACAAAATCAGTCATTTTTTTGAGGATATTCAGAAGTCATATTTGCAGTTGTAGCCTTTAACCGGCTCATCTGTTTCTATGGTGTGTTTTTTTAGCTTCTTAAAGGCGTGTATATTTATCCATATCCCACATTCTGATGTTTTACATGTTATTGCTTTTAAAACTAGAGCAGTGATGCCACCAGGGGGCATTGCATTGCACAGGGTGGCCTTGGCCTACCCTGGCCACCCCACTCACCAATGGGGTGGCCAGGGTAGGCCACATGACAATAAAGCAAGATATGAGTAGGTGTTTACTTAAGTCTTTATGATTTCTACAGGTAGGTTTACCACAATAGTAGATTCAAAACCGGAAATTATGGCTTTTAGTTTTAGTGTGCCATCCCAGGATTTTTGCCCCATCTGGCAATCCCTATGAAACGTTTCTGAAGGCCCCACTGAACTAGAGGCCTCAGGCAACTTACATCTCTTGAGTATTTCTACATTGTTTAACCCTTTGAACCTGAGGGGTACCTTTTACGGTACCTTTTCATACTTACTCAACAACAACTGTGATAAACGATCCATTAATGACAAAGATTATAGCAATGTATCATATGAAATTACACTGTAGAATCTGGGCTACAAGCCAGCACAAACCTTTTTAAAATTTGCAAAACACAACAGAAGTTTGCTGTTTCTCAATGAAAAATACATTTTACATGTAAATCCACACTATGTTGCTTGAGACACTTTGAATCCATACTTAGCCTTTACAACCCACCAATCCAGGTATCTCACCAAGCTAATAGACTACCATTTGCTGGCTCTCATTGGCTGAAACTACTGTCAAATTTTCCCACAAGGGTCCAGATACATTTTACTGGCTCTAACAATTTGATTGATGTATGATTCACCAAAATTAACCAATCCATTATGGCTCTGCCTAAGCAGCGACAGCCATCGTAAAATTGTAAAGGCACAGAGATATGTTTTTGGGGGGGCTGTGTGTTTTAATTTTCAAATAGTTGCCAAAAACTTTACTACTCATAATTATTAGCGATCTAGAAATGAAAAATAAATTTGTCTTAATAAAAACATGCAGATGGCACAGATGGAACCATTATCTATATATTAATTATCTTCTGGTAAACTGGCACGCTGTGAATTGCTGCTACATAAATGAACTGAATTGAAATTATAAACTTAAATTTTTTTATTTATTTGTACTTCCTTTGGTTAATTAATGCTTTGGTCAGGCTCTTGTTCAGGGTTACAGCTCAATGTCCTCATTCCAGCAATTTTTCGCTATCTACCTTAGATACAGGAATTGACATTCAGTGTTGTCTAGATCTGGTTTTGGATTGGGTGGTAATGCTAATAGGGGCCCCAAACCTCTTTTACAACATGCACTGTTTTAAGGTCAGACAATATTTTTACAGACCAGACTGTTGTACTTTCTGGTCTCTAAGGTAACATTAAAACTGTCTTCAAGTTACCATAAAAACAAAGTGCATTTAAACAGCCTTCTCAGTGAGTCAGTGGGAGCACCGAACTTCTTTTGCTGCGACGAGACTGTGGGAGTTTAAAGTGGGAAGCATGGTGTAACTTATGGTGTCGTGGACAACAAACATCAAGAGTGAACCATAGATGGATGTAACAGAAAGAATACGGTCATTTTCTAAATAAAACACCATTTACACGCGGGAAGAAAAAAAATCCATCAGAAATGATGAAAGTTTACATCAACTGACTTCAGACTCTATGAAATTACAGCAACATTTTGTTTTATTAGTTTAATAAAATCAGCTGTACAAATATTTCCAACAAAACCACCCGAAACATTATCCTCTAAGGTGATATTTGGCTGAATACATCAAATGAAAACAAATATAATCATTATTTCATTTACATTTAATTATCAGGTAGTGTGTAAAAATGAAAAGATCTTTTTTAAACAAAGAGAAAACTTGAAGCTTGACTGTCACTGTCTGGAGAATCTTAGCACATGAAATCCTTTTCGTTATTTGATTTTATGCAACATTGAAGATGGCAGGTCAGCATGTGCAGCAGCATTTGGAACGTTTTTCATACAAGAGTCTGGCACCTGAAGCAAAAACAAATTCAAAATTTAAAAACACCAAAAAAACAAAACAAAAAAAAACCCTTAATATAAACATTATGACAACTTTCTACTGTGCTTAATAATGATAATATGAGTTTCAAACCTTTAAATAAAGGAATTGACTTATCTTCCCAAAGTAAATCTCTTAAAAAAAACATAGGAAACTTTTGCCAAGTGTATTTATTATCTTAATGCAACAATCAAAGACAGATCTTGCATAATTAATAATCTCACAGAACGGCTAATACAGATTTTACTGGCATTCTTGCTGTTCATTTTGGGGCTTTTAATTTCATCAAACCTTCTAAGGCAGTTTTTCTGAGTGTAAATGTCATTCTTCATTCTATTTGTATGTTTATTATCTGAGTTGTGTTTTAAGCATACCCATAAGAATGAGAAAACCAAACGTGAGGAACCCAATACAAGCTCCACTGATGATGAGCCGAGACTTGAGGTCAAGATCTGAAATTAAAAAGACATTAAAACTGCTACTGTAAAGATTAATTTATTTTCTGTTTTAAATATCTGTTATATCTTTTCATTTCTGTATTGCTTAACTTTCTGTGTAAGTCAGCCAAATGGAGATTCTTATGTTGACGCATGATAACCAGAGAGGGTCTTGCATCAACTTATATGGTAATGCTGTAGTGTGGGGGAGAAAGGCAGGTAACTGCAGCTTGAGAAACACCTGCTTAATGAGTGTAGCATTTTTAGCTAATCTGGAAAACATCGGTAAGCTCTCTCCCATTTTGCTGGTTACTAGGGCACTACCAGTTATGAAAGTTGCATAAAGTTTGCTTAAAAAATGAAAGGAAGAATGAGACTTAAAATTTTTGTTGCTTGGAATCTACTAAAAACTTAAGATTAAGTCCAGGAAATATTACTAATCCTCATGCCTTTCTTAATAAGGATTTATGAAAGACCCTATTTTATGTCTGTAATTTAGAAAGATCTAAAGAAAACTTTTCTAAAAGGGTCAGTCCATTTTTTTACTGAAAATATATATAAAAAAAATGTTTTCTGATTTATATTTTGGAAAAGTATTGTCTGACTTTATCTTGCTGATTTTGGCCCATGTTGCAAATAGTTTGCACTTTCACTTTTTTATGGTCTGTTACTTTATATTTAAATGAAGAGATTTGCATATTAAGCATATTTACACCAGGACACATTACACTTATTAGCACTCTCTTACATTATTATTGCACATTTGGAATTTGTTTTCAGTTATGATAAGTCAGAGCATCAGCATTACATTTGTGTTTACTTTTTTATATGTCATGCATTTTTTTTATTTTCTTTTGCATGCTCTATAATTTCCTTAAAAAATTTCCTTAAAAAATCTGAAAATGACACTAAAATTAGATGCATTATTCAGGAACAAGCACACCTTTTTCTGATTGATGTGGCTGAAATAACCTGAACTGAGTAAGGACGTTAAAATGTTGGTGTAGATCAGCTTTTAGTTTACACCAAATAATGACATAAACTCCCCAAACTAGATCTTTAGCTGTTTTTAATATTAAAACTTTTTTTTGAACTCTTAAAAAATTTGATAATTGTTTTCTGTATAATAGTTAGAATAAAGTTTACTCCTGGGATGTTTGATATTAAAATTTACCTGAGTCGCAATAACCGGGTCTCCACCGTCTGTCACTGGCAGTCTGATTATCTTGTCTCACCACATCTGTTACATTTTGATTCATGAAATGTTTTGCAGCTGTTGTGAGAGCAGATGAAACAAATATGCATGAAAACACATATAGAGAGATACATAGTTAAAGAAATGGAAACAAAAAATTGGGCTAAATGAAAAAAAAAAAAACCTAACTAAATAGCAATACTTAAATGAAAAAATAAAAGAAATTAAAATCACAGATTAGTACAAAGAACCTTTTTTCTCCAGTAAATGTGTATATTAGTGCTGCACCGATGCCATTTTTTGGCCCTGATACCGATACCTCATACCTGGCTGTGCAGTATGGTTTGATACCGATACCATACCGATCTGTTTGAAATTGATGTGTGTGTGTGTATATACGTATATGAAAAACTGCATACTACTTGGATGTAAAATAATTGCCATCATGGCTTTTTGCTGTCTACCTTTGTGAAGCAGGAAATAAACTAATACAAAGTGAATCTAGTAGAACTTTTTTTTGCTTGCCTGGAATGGGTTACAACAGTTGAATAAACTTTTGAATCTCAAAAAGGTCTCAGTGCCCTACTTGTAGGTGCTGACCGATACCGATACCAACATTTTAGTGCACGATCGGGGCACCGCCTGATGCTTACGGAAGAGGATTAGGGCCACTGAAAAAAAAAAAGTTCACTGATTTTTAAATTTTATTCCAGTTTAATATGGGAAAAAAGTCAGAATTCTGACTTTTTTTTCTCAGAATTCTGAGTTTAATCTCAGAATTCTTTTTTCTCAGAGGCCTGACCTTAATCTCAAATTCTGACTTTTAATCTCAACATTTTGGATCTTAATGTAGATGGGCACCATGAAGGAAGAGATGTGGGAGCACTCAGCTTCACTGACAAAAAGATGTGAGTTGTTTGAGAGGCCAGTGACACATTGGTGGAAAATGAAGGAATTAGGCAACTTTTTACGCGCCCGAGGCGTCCCCTCATTAATACAGGAGCAGAAGGTCATTAAAACAAGAGAGCTAGTCTCTAAAACAGACATGGCTATGGCTTGATGCTAACATGTTTGTTATCTGTCAGAATTCTAAGATTAAAAGTCAGAATTCTGAGAAAAAAAGTCAGAATTCTGAGAAAAAAAGTTTGAATTCTGGAGAAAAAAAGTTTGAATTCTGAGAAAAAAGTTTGAATTCTGAGATTAAAGTCAGAAATTCTGAGATTAAAAGTCAGAAATTCTGAGATTAAAGTCAGAATTTGAGAAAAAAAGTCAGAATTCTGAGAAAAAAAAGTTTGAATTACTGAGATTAAAAGAAGTTTGAATTCTGAGATTAAAGTTTGAATTCTGAGATTAAAGTCAGAAATTCTGAGATTAAAAGTCAGAATTCTGAGAAAAAGTCAGAATTCTGGAGATTAAAGTCAGAATTTGAGATTAAAGTCCGTGAATTCTGAGATTAAAGTCAGATTTCTGAGAAAAGTCAGAATTTCTGAGAAAAAAGTCAGAATTCTTGAGAAAAAAGTCAGAACTCTGAGATTAAAGTCAGAATTCTGACAAAAGTCAACATTTTTATTTTTTTTTTTTCAGTGGCCCCAATCCTCTTTTCGTAGATACTGGTATCGGTGTAACACTAGTGTAAATATTGGCTGTCTACAGAGGGCAGTGTTGTGAGGGTGCTTGAATCCCTTTATATTTTCTATTGATATTGTTTTTGTAAAAAAAAAAAGTCATGCTGCTTTTTTTCAGCTTAATTTTATCTGATAACTTGATAAAATTGTGCTTCTCCAGCTACATTTAGAAGTGACTTATTGATCAAAGATTGCAGCTGTTGTGTGGAGGATTCCGAGGTTTATCAGAGAACATCAGTGACTTAACTCATTTTCAATTTACCTCTTTTTTTTTTTTTTTACCTCTTTTTGACCACTCGGCATACTGGCTTGGAATCAGTTTGACCGCCTGATCATATGTGATAGAAAAAAGGAGACATACCAGCTGAGGCAACGCAAGCAAGAAGCACAATGATGATTCCCAGCTTCATGGTCCACAGTCCAGTCACAAACACAGCGCCAAGTCCTCAGAAGTGCTGTCCAATTTTAGTCTTCCAGAACTATTCACTTTTCTTATGGCAACGCCAGTAAGACATTCAATAGTTGCCTTTATTTCGTGACTATGGACTGGAAGTACCTTTCAATTGGATATTCTAATACGGGAGAAGTATTAATTTCCCTTTCCAATGGCTGCCCATCAGCTAATGTTGATTGTTACAGCCTAAGTTCCTCATTCTAATTGCGTGGTCCATCATTGGGTCTACCTTTGTATTGTAATTAGAGTGGCAATAGAGGAAATTTAGAGTGTTTATTTGAAGTACTCATGCACAATTGCAGCATGTTTAAGTTATGATCCATTGTTTTTTCCTGGCCTTTTCTATTGTTTTGTAATCCCACAAAGTGCTCTGGCTACCACACAACATACACTGTTGTACTGTTTTTTTTTTTTTTTTTAAAAGTGATTAAAATGACATGTTTGTGGCATTGTTGTTGATGGCAGAGATGCATTGGCTGTTTTTGCATATTTTACTTGAATATGATGGGTTGTGGTAGGAAAAAAATCTATTAATGCCTTTTACATATATTTATTTATGAGTGCTGTGTTTCTTTCATTCAAGCCTCAGAGCTTTAAGCTTACAACCAGGAAAGAGGGGTTTTTATCCTATTAGGATGTGTGGGGGATAACAAGCTAGACTGTTTCTCAGGAATTATTTCATTACATTTGAAGATGTTGTTTACTGTGTAAAAGTGTTTTGGCTAACGGTATTTGGAGACATTCATAGCATTCCTGCAGGGTTTAAACTTTGTCTAGGCAGATCAGGGCTGGACATTATGTCATCTTGTTATCGTTTTCTTTGCAAAGAAAATAAAGTGCTGACAGAGTGAAATCCATCTATCTTTGTTTATTTAACTCAACTGTATAGTTGAATACCTTTTTCCCACTACATGGGTTCTGTATAAATACAAACAAGACAGTTAGGCGACTGTATGTACGGTAGTTTTTTGTATGTTCCTGTCTGTTGCTCTCTGGTTGAGTGGTGACTTTTTAAGGGTTTACTCCACCTCTTGCCCAAAAATAAATATAGAAGAGCCCCAGATGAATTTTAACCAAACAGTTTGACGCAGCACACATTTTTTTCAGGTCTTTTTTAGTTGTGGCAACAAACTAATTTCAATGCAATAGTCGCACTTTTGACTCATATTTAACAAAAAGTTAAAAATCTAGTAAAGACCAGAATTCAATAACCCTTCTGCTGTCCTTGCGTACCTCAACCTTGTGAAAGCGGAGAACTTTGTCTGGGGAGTAGTCATGGACCCTCCCGGGACCAGGGCTAACATGTAGAGAATGAGAGACATATACCCCATTTACACTACCCTTGAAAACCGATCCAGGCCGAGATCGGTCCGAAGCTTGGATCGGTAACCAGGCCAAGCTCAGTTTTGACGACCGTTCACACGCCACACTTATCTCGGTTATCTCGACTCCTCCTCGCCCTAGTGACGATGTGCGGTATTACTGCTAGGATTGAAGGAGGGACTCAAGCAGCTGGTGGCGGTAATGCACCAAACGCTGTTTGTCAACCGCCGTAAAACCCAAGAAGAAGAAGACGAAGGAGGAGGGAATCAAGCAAATCAAAATGGCGGCGCCCGTCTCATTCAGAAAGTTATGCTTGATAATTATTGCTGTACTTCGGTGTTTGCGGTGGGTCAGGCAAAGACGGCAACCTTGGCGCTGGATGTACTCAATAAAGTCGGCTTTTGGGAAGTGGATCAGGGAAATTATCGTCTACTCCGGATTTACAGACGCCGGAAACAGCGACGGACCCTGAGGTTCATCACACTGCTGAGCCGAGTAATCGCTGGAAACCGTGTGGAAAGGTAGGGAAGCTAGTATACTTGTTACCTGTTCTTTCCTTAACTGTCCGCATTTGAGATGTAGTATTTCGCTTTTTTTTAAGTCTCCCTTATTTTTGTTGTGCTTACAGAAGGGTTTGGATGAGAGAGCGGAGCGAACACTGGTGGCTTTATATAGTACGAGAGACATTCAACCCTCAGCAATGGATCGAAAACTTCAGGTAATTACAAAAAAAGCTGATTTTCTTTCCCATTTTTTAAATAAGGGTTATTAATACTTCAACTGATAGACCCATTTTTTTCCTGAAGAGCAATGCGATGAATGAATCAGTAGCATTAGCATACAGTAACCAGCACTGTACTATACTGCACTCCATGTTTTTAATACTATTTATAATCTGTTCACTGCACCTTAGGACTGTTCACTGCACCTTATAATGTAAATACGTGTGGATGTTATGTTATTTTTACTTTTTCTTATCTCATTGTGTTGTGACTGTCACTATAAAGCTGCTGCTACACTGCAATTTCCCAGCTTGGGATAAATAAAGTTATCTATCTATCTATCTATCTATCTATCTATCTATCATCTGTTCATCCATCTATCTATCTATCATCTATCTATCTATCTATCTATCTATCCATCCATCCATATTCATCCATCCATCTATCTATCTATCCATCCATCCATCTATCCATCCATCTATCTATCCATCCATCTATCTATCTATCCATCCATCTATCTATCTATCTATTTATCCATCCATCTATCTATCTATCTATATCTATCCATCTATCTATCTATCTATCTATCTATCTATCTATCTATCTCATTATTTGTTTTGATTTCTGAAATAATAAAGTGAAAAACGACAAAGCACTGCGTATAAGTAATGCAATAATATTGTGAAATTTCTTTTTTTTTTTCAGAATGAGCTACAGAACCTTCAAATGGCTTTGTGAGTCGCTCAGGCCTCATGTCTCCAAGGCAGAAACGAAGATGCGACAGCCTATTCCTGTGGAGCAGAAAGTTGGTGCTGTCTTGTGGTTTCTTGGAACCACATCAGATTATCGGACCATTGCTCACCTTTTCGGAATATCCAGAGCCTCACTGTGCATGTTTGTGAAGGATGTTTGTGAAGCAATATTTTTTCATCTGACACCACAGTTCATAAAGCTACCCACTGATATAGAGGCTAGAAATATTATGGAGTCATTTAAAGAAAAATGGGGATATCCGACTTGCATAGGTGCTATTGATGGCTCACACATACCCATTGTCGCCCCCAAGGAGAGCCGAGTTGATTATTTTAATAGAAAGGGCTGGTATAGCATTAATATGCAAGCGCTTGTAGATGACAGGTATATGTTTAGAGATCTCTGTATTGGATGGCCAGGAAGCACTCATGATGCTCGTGTTTTAGTCAACTCCCGTCTATACCAGATTTGGGAAAATGGTGTTTTCCCCCATCTTCAAACAGAAATTGATGGTGTGATGGTGCCTCCCGTCATACTTGGCGATCCAGCATACCCTCTCTTACCCTGGCTGATGAAGCCTTATCCAGAAAATGCAGGGACAACAGAAGCCCAAAAAAAATACAACCACATCCATAGCCGTAACAGGATGGTGGTAGAGAACGCTTTTGGGCGGCTAAAAGGGAGATGGAGAAGGCTTTTGAAACGAGTTGACAACAAGACATCAAATGTTCCAAATGTCATCGCTGCTTGCTGTACCCTACACAATATCTGTGAGATGCAAGGAGAGGATTTCCTTGATCAGTGGGCCAGTGAGGCAAATCAGCCACCTAGGAACAATTTGGTTGATGGAGATAACAATCCTGATATTAACAATGCCCACAATATAAGAAATGCTCTCTGCCGTTACTTTGCAGAGCAAAATTAGCCTACATCGACATAAATGTTATGTATTTTAAATACTTTCTTACAGTTTAGTTTTACATAATTTTGCAATTACTAGTGTGGTGTATATTTTGAAAAAGTCAGTAACAACAACAATTTTTGTATAAACATGTTATGTATTGTACATTTGTGAAACAATAAAAAAATTTACATATTTTACAATATTTTGCAGTTATTGATAAGGTCCATAAGATGAAAAATTTGGCACAGAAGTCGAAGGGGACGCAGGGTTCAGAGGTTGTAATTGTGCTGGTTGAGTCAACAACTGGACCATCATCTGCATCATCCGCATCTCGTGTTCCCTCTGTTTCTCTTCAGCCTGTAAAAAAAAAAAAAAAAAACAAATTTAAGTAAATGTCAAATGTACATTTCATTTTCTGATTAATTACAGAAATGCAATTTTTACCAGAAATCGGTTCCTTTCCATTTCCTGCATCATTTGGCGCTGATGTTGTTGGATTGACTCCTCATGTTCTTTAAATGCTGCCAGCCAAAGGTCATCAGACTGTTTTTGAGCTTTAACGTATTCCTCTATTGTAGAGTCAATAGCTTTTACGGTTTTGCTCTTCCTCTTGCGTTTAACACATGATTCAGGAGCCTTGGCAGCAGGAGTATCATCGCCAGGACCTTCAGGAATGCGACTTCCTCCTGGCTCCTCAGAAACACAACTTGCTATGGATTCGTTCAAAGACCGCTCATCATCCATCTCTGCAATAAACAACAAACAAGAACAAAGAAAATAGATAAATATTGAATCTGAAATACATGCACCCTCAAATTTACATGTAGAGCTACAGCTACTTTTAATGCCGTATTACAAGAGTAAACAAAGATCTCAATTTGATAGAGAAAGATATGAAGATTAAATTGAACACATTTTTTAATGGCAGCAGATTTGTCATTTTAACACTGATACTGTACACAAAGGTTGTTGAAGCATAAATGTGGACATGCTGCTGTAGAGCCTACTTAGAGTAAACAAAGATTTCAATTTGATAGAGAAAGATATATAAAGATTAAATTGAAGACATTTTTTAATGGCAGCAGATTTGTAATTTTAACACTGATACTGTAAACAAAGGTTGTTGAAGCACAAATGTGGACATGCTGCTGTAGAGCCTACATACCATCATGCGTGCTGTACTCATGCTCCTCGTGGTCCGATGCTGCATCATCGTCCACTAAAATGGAAACAAAGAAATGAATGAAAAAGTGCAGCTAAAGACATTTCTTAGTAGATTAGTAGATCAACAGAATAAAAAACTAATGATTTTCGGTAACATACCTGTTGCTGCAGGGTTTAGAGAAGAGGTCTCTATAAGTACTGGAGGTCTCGACGATGCACGGAGGCCCAGCACTTCATCCATGGCAGCGTAGAACTTCCACGTTTTTCTTCCTCTCCCCGACTTGTTATTGTGGTCGACAATCTTCTTATAATGTGTTCGAAGTTTTTTTATCTTTTCTCGACACTGCTTCGGGTCTCGGTCGTATCCCTTTACCCTCATTTCGTCCGAAATCTTTTTAAACACTTTGTGGTTGTGTTTCGCGCCCTCCAACATCGCCTGGATAGCGTCCTCTGCCCATATAGCAATAACGGCCTCAGTCTCGGCGTCATCCCAGGTCGCACCACGCTCTTTTGAAGCCATTATTAAAAATGTTGCGTGGAGAAGATCTCTGTTGTTTATACTTGTTCTTCTTCTTCTGTTTTGTGTTTGTTGGCAAGCAACTTCCGGTGGGGCATTACCGCCAACTACTGGAATGGAGTGTGAATCGGCACTTTCAGCCAGTCGGAGATGACGCGTTCTGCTCATGCGCTCTTGTTATCAGAGAACCGAGCCAGGAAAAAAAACCTCGGGGAACTGGTCTGCAGTTAGCGCCGTTCGGGTTATGTCTATCTCGGTTCACAGGTTGCTTCCGTTCAACTGGTCTGCAGTTAGAGCTCGGACCGGTCTCGGCTCAGTTTTTTATGGGTAGTGTAAACGGGGCTATAGAGTGTACTGGGGTTTGTCTGACCCTCCTCTCGCTGCCCTCCTCTCCTATCCAAAGGTCATTCTTGGGCAATGGTATTGGTGCATTGCAGAGTGGAAACAAACCTGTCATGGACCAACGTGCTTTATTATTCTTGCTCACTCTGATCCCTGCATTCTTTTTATTTTTAGGAAGGGAGCACAGATGTGGATTTCAACACAATGAATAAATGTGTGCAGTGACAGATAATGATACTGTGGCGCTGTCAAGTTTTCTGTTTAGGTTTGATTATTAGATGTGCAATTCCCACTTGAAAGGGAAGTCTCTTCTGTGAAACATAACTGGCATTCACGCAAGGAGTTTTCATTTTAGTCATCTTTATTATAATGGTCATAATTTTCCTCCAATCACAAAGGTGAAAACCCTCAAAAGAGACAGAAACAACTTATTACATTGAGAGATCAATAAGAAAAAAAAAAAAATCAATTTCCACCTATTTAAAAAAAATATCCTAATGAATAATAAACATTAAGTATTTTATAGTGAAATTAAACAGCAATTAATGAATTAGCATTTTTATCAACATTTTTTCTGCTTTAACTAATAAACACCAAGTGTATTTTTATTTATTTATTTCCCTTTTAATAATATTAAACAATCAACCAGATAATCAGAGTCAGTCCATGTGAAAAATCAACTGTAATCAGCTTACCGGCTGTCCTTCACAGTTCTTCTAAGAAACCTTTTGCACAGTTTGCACTTTTCATGTTCTACCATCACTGTTTGGCTTGCATGCTGTGATACTTCCTCAAACAAGAGTGAAGAGGTCAGCCACACCAAATGTACACTCTTTGATTGCATGAGATTGAGTCCAACTGGTTCCCATCTCCAGCACGCAGAGCAGAAACTAGCAGCAGAGGAGATTGGCAGAGGGGAGTGGCTTCCTGGCAGTTCACCAACACAGGCGCCACTGAGTTTTATTCCACACTTGAATAGAGTAACACAGGTTTATGAAAAGGGTGGAGTGATGGGCTAAGCCCAATAAATATCTTTCATAATAAAACCCCACAGGTGGAATTATATCCCCTTTAGTTTTCAAACGCTTGTGTGTGAAAATACAACCCTAGTTTCTCTCTCACTTCATACACTTTCGTAAAATGGACCCAGACTGATTTTTATTTTTGTTTTCCTTGGTTTGTGCAAATACCTTAAAGCAGGGGTCTTCAACAAGGACCGACAAACTGATGGCGAGATGGGGCGGAGACCCATTAATTTTATATATATTATATGAAATTGTATTATTTAAAAAAATGGTCCTATAGTCAGTGTATTACAGATGGAGTCATGTAATTAAAGTAATTTCTTCCTGGGATTATTAAAATATTTCTGATTCTGATTCCTGGTTGATGGGACAGGTGTGAATGGTGCCCAGCTTGAAAGACCTCTTGTGTGTCACTGAATGTGTGCATTAATGACTGACAGACATCATTTATCTGTGTACTACAGTGTGTTGAATTCATGTTAATGTGTATTTAAAGACATTTCAATAACTGGAAGAAATTGCAGGGGGGAATATATATATAAAAAAAGAGTCTTATTAACCAAAACTTTCATGACCCTCATGCAGTACCTCCATGGACCACCAAGGGGTCACAGACCCCCTGTTGATGACCTCCGCCTTAACACTAGAAGTCCCAGAGAATTTCATTTTTTTCCTGCAAGCCCCCCTCCCCTCTACAAGTTTGTGTATTCACTTTACCTTGCTAACTGTCCCTGCTATAATGCAAATTATCTGTGATATGACCAACCCTTCTACATGAGACTGGATAAAGGATTAAACAAACTGGCATCAGAACAAGAGCATGTTCCAAGCACTTTTCATTACCTACCTCTGCAACATCAGACCTTTTTGCAGGAATATGTTGATAAGTCATATCCAAATCTTTTATTTAGGCAAACCTATTCAACAACCAGATATGGGTCCTAGTTCCTGAGCTGAGAACAGGTCAGGAACTAAACTACAATATAAATAGGCAGAGCATTAAACTTGGCACATGTCATCATCAGACCTGCGCTCACATTGAAGGAATTTTTTTTTAAATCGTGTATGGTTTGGCCTTGCAGGCACTTTGTTTGGGGGTCTTCATTTCGGTCAAATTTCTAACAGAAATCTATAAAAATTACCCCATTTTTTAGAGCCATTACCATGCCAACATAAAGTGGTATAATCAATCTTCAAAGTCTGCTGATTCTCAGGGTTATCATATCAGTATCTACTATACTTTCTGATGTATTAACTATAGATAAACACAAACTTTTAAGCATTTTTCAAATTTCGCCAATTTCCCTCTTTGTTTCACAGGTTGTTTTGTCTTTTCAAAAACATTTGGAACAAAAGCAATCCTATAGCTTCGCTCTCCTCTCTGTCATGAATTAAACGGTGCAAGAATGACTTCCGAATGATGTACAACTTGCTATGCCAGAGTTACCACAGTGACAGGCATTTGTTTGGCAGGACATTATACAGGCTGTAAAGCCAGCACTGTAAAAAACAATCTAGAAATAAATCGAATTCTAAATTAAAATAAGATACAGTAATTAGATAATATGCACTTGAAATAAGACAATGCAATCGTATTTTCTTATGTTAAATGTAAATTGTCTTGTTCCATTGGCAAAATGCCTCTTGTACCTCCTCAATCCAAATGCACTTATTTTAAGAAAAAAATTACTTATCTAGATTTAGATATTTTCCAGTAATGGGAGATGGTGGCTAAAAAACACATCACTGCCTCTTCCAAACTATTTGATCTACAAATGTGAAACTTGGCCCATGTCATCATCAGACCTGTCTAGCGCTCACATTGAAGGATTTTTTTTTATATCATATATAGTTTGGTCTTTGGGGGCTTCAATTTGGTCAAATTTCAAACAGAAATCTTTGAAAATGACCCCTTTTTTTACATCGTTAGCATCGCAACATCATTTTTTTTGTAGAAACATGACCGTTGGTATAATTGTTTCTCAAAGCCTTCTTAACGAAATAATGGTCACTCGTTTTTCTACTTATCTGCTTTTTTTTTGCCATAACAGTCTATTCAGTAGGACTTTAAGCTGTGTATCCACCTGAATTCTGCACAACACAACTGATGGTCCGAACCCCATTTGTAAGGCTAGAAATCCCACTTCTAAAAAAAGAATAAATGTAAATAATTGTCAATACCAATCAAACAAACAAACAAAACAAAAAAAAAGCCCACAAATTGGGGCTTGTTGGCATTTTTTCTCTTATTCATAATTTATTTTAGAGGTAGTGTTTAGGATCTGAGTTTTTTTTTATTATTATTATTTTATTTTATGGAACTGATCTTTATTTAAATTGAAAAGATCAGAGATGTTTTTTATATTTAAATAACAAATATATCATTTTGGACCACATAGCAAAATGGCCTGGGTCACATTGAAAAAAATCTGATCTGTGTTGTCCTGACTGTCAAGAAAATATAAGAATCAATTATATTAAGCAGAAATCCAACAATCACTCCAAGTGCTTTAAAATAAAATAACTTTTCGGCAATTACAGGTATTATTGTTTTACTTATACCATTTAATTGTTCTGCTTTACAGGAAAAATCATCAAGCAATACATATAAAGTAAATCTTACAAGCCGAATTCTAAAGCAATGTATCGATATATCCCCACCCCCCCATTTTTTTTTATTAATTTTTTTCTTTTAAGTTTGACTTTGTTTTGTTTTGAGGAATGCTGAAGAAGTGAGGCAGTGGCTCAATAGAAAATGTTTTGAATCTATTGAATTACTAGTTAAAGTGCAGATAAAATAAACTAAAAAAAAAGAAAAAAAAAGCTGGGCTTAAAACTGGGGTGTTTATAAATCTCCTCTATGGCCCAAGTTTTTAGGATCCTTTGTTTTAAGGGATGTACAATGTGTGGCTGAAGAGCAGAACCATGTAGAAATATCTTTTTTCTAGATATCCTGCTACGTGTGGACAAGGCCTCAATGACAGCGTTCCTCAATGAAGGCCAACGCTAAATTATTTTATATTAAGGAACAAATACTTTTTTAATATGGATAAATATTTTAAAAAAAATCACATTAACATATTGCAAGTAAGTGTCTTGGCTCATTTGTCCATTAAGACACAAAAAAAGGTATTAGATTAGTATAGAATGTTTTAAGATATGCAGTACTTTTCATTAATTATTTACTAAAATCTTTAATAAATACGAAATATTAAATTTTTGCTAATGAAACTCTCAGTTGTATTAAAAGTAACAGAAAAGTTATCCAAATTTGTCAGGATTTGAAAATCATAAAAACTAACAGCATAATTACTCTGCCTTGTAACTGGTTACCCTGAGTTATACTGCAAAAACAATCTAGAAATAAGTTAAAATGTCTTAAATTAAGTGTATTTACCGTTAATTTGACTATAGGAGAATAACATGATCTGAGAATGGAATGAGGATTATTACTCTTAAAATACAATAGTTAGATAATATGTACTTGAAATAAGGACAATGCAATTTTTTTGTTGTAAACTGATTTGTTTCAATGGCAAAGAGTCTAACTCACCACTTCAGTTAAAGAAAAAGGACTTATTTTAAGAAAATTTTACATATTTAGATTTACATTTTTTTTCCAGTCACTTTTTGGGAGAAGTAACTATAATTTGTAAGTCCATTTAAATAACATTCCAAGCACTCTTTCTGAGTAAATGTTGCTCTGAGTCTCTTTGGATCTGAATCTATTACCTTTTTGCTCTTTGCTGCCATCTGTAGGACGTTTTTATCCCATGTTTTTTCTCTGTTAAAGTTTTTATGTTTTTAGATCATTAGTGGGTGTATTTAACTATTTACGTTGCCCATCAGAAAAAAAAAACATGTTATCTATAAGATATTCTGCTGCAGAAAAATGTGATTTGGATTGTTTATTAGATAAACTGAGTCAAGTAGCTGAAAATCCCATCTTTATTTTGTTATTCGATGTACAGTACTTAAGCAAAATGAATGATTTTCCATTAGTGCTGCTAAATATGATCTATTTACACCATCATTTGTGTTTTATTTAAAATTTTAACAGCACTTGTTTAGATTTACTTTAGGAATCAGCAGCAGCTTCTAAGATGGCACCACAGACTTCACAGAAGCATTCGCAGCATTGCAGACACTCAGTCAATGAACCCTCTGGACCTAAATCAAAATGAACATAAAATGACGTCATGAAAAGACCATCAAAATTAAAACAATCACTAAATCACAATAATTGTCTTGTCAGTCATATAATTTCAGCACATGTTGATGTTTATTTTAAAGAACAAATGGGATGGGAAGATCTCAAATAACAGTAAATATTAATTGAAACAATTAATCTGAAAATAAGATCTACAATGAAATACAAAACAAAAATATTTGGATAAAACTCCTAACTGAAGGGTAATTTTGACAATCAGCTATTATTATAAGCAGATTTTTGAAACATTTAATTTAGTAAGCATCCAGTGGTAGTGTCGAGTGTCTTCGTTTGTTTGTTTTGTTTTGTCCGTTTAACAAAGTGTCAAAAATATACTATGTGTAAAATATTTTATGTGATTCTTGTGTTTTTATTTGTGAAATTTGAATGTGAGTGTGAACGGTGTAGTACTGCTGCACAAAAATTACCCATACTGGAACAAATAAAAGCTACCAAACTGAACTGAAGACAGCTCAAATGGTCAGAAGCTGATTGGTGGTGCATATGATGTGTGAGTCTGTTAAACCCTGATAATATCTGCCTATTGCATGTCAGAACTAATGCTTTACCAAGTAGTTTATCTAATTGGGACAGTTACCCTTTGAGGAGAAAAAGTCATCCTTATTATGCACATGGCAAAAGGAAACCTCTGCCCCCTATATCTTAAAGATTTGAGCACAAAACCAATTATAATTAAGACAGAACAGAAACAAGCTCATACATTTAATCAAATAAAGCAAAGAGAGTGAGTCAAATCCAATATTTTGTAATAACATCCAGATTTAAATCAGTGTAAGTTAGACGATGAGGACACAGGGGAAGAATGGTTTAGTAGACGTCAACTGCAACCTTAAGAGCTTTATCTTTAAAACTCACAGAGGACTCAGGAAATGGAAAGAATGTTTGATTTCTTCTTTATTTTTCAGGCAGTTCTTAGTGAACTATGGTCTGATTTAAATGAAGTAATAAGTGGTGTTTAGTCCTGAAAATAAGTTAATATTTTGATCTTGGTTTCTTACCTGCAAAAGCAATAATGATAATGATGATGACGAAGATGATGATGATCACAACAACTACAGCTACCCCAATGATGACTTTAGTATCAATTCTATCTGTAGAATCAGAAATAGAAAAAAGCTGTTAAACGGTGTGGCAGAAGTCATTAAAATAAACTAAGTCAACCTTCTCAGAACAGTTTCTAAACATTTGTTTTTTTAATAATTCCGATTCCAACTTTTTACAAAAAAAAAAAAAAAAAAAGATTTGGTCGATTCTATCCACAATATCATGCAAATAAGAAAAAAAGATAATTTTTCCTTGAAAACGGGACTGGCTAGTTTGCAGGGTTAAGGCATTGACTGGCTGATATAATTGAGCCATTGGCCAATTGTTAGTCTGAGGTATGGGGATTATTGGGCATGTAAACAGCCAGCTAGTTTGTCTTCTCCTATTCTATCTCTGGACTTCATTGCCTGATTACAATAAAAAAAAAAAAACTTAAAAAAAGAGATTTTCCACATGTTTAAATCTAATTAAATTAATAAAACAATTGAAATCTGCCTTCCTTCCACCAACACATCTATACAATCAGTCACTGGAGGAATCTTGAAATTCAGAAATCATTTTTGCAATTGTAGCCTTCTTCCTCTTTTATCCTGTTTAAAAATATATATATATTTTTATTTATTTATTGTGTCTTCACCTTTTAGCTTTTTAATGGGTCTATATATGAAAGTGTTACTTGCTTATGTTATTTTAAGAAAAGATTGGAATGTTGTTTTTTATATAAGAAGAACTATAAAGACTTTAAATATTAAGTTACTACCTTTTTTAGGAGAGACAGTATTACGTGATATCATCAGTTTATTACTATCAGTATGATTATATTGTCCCAGTCCAGCATGCGAATGGTGGCTTGTGGTATTTTCCGCTGAAGTCGTTGGAGCTGATGAAACAAAAATATGAAAAATGAGAGAGAAAACAAAATAAAATAGTTTAACATGAGCCAGAAAGAACACAAAGTCAGTCCTAAGTTAAACATAAAAGAACGCTTATTAAAACTCAGTCATTATAGTTCAAAGGTTAATATGCATTAAACTTTTCTGGTTCCCATATTTATTTATTCGTAACCACATTCCAATGCCTGAGTAAATGGTAAATGGAATGTACATATATAGTGCCTATTCAAGTCAGAGGACTTGACCAAAGTGCTTTACACTACATTGAGTCATTCACACACACACACACTGATAGTGGCAAGCTACAATTTAGCCACAGCTGCCCTGGGGCTCACTGACAAAAGTGAGGCTGCCATACACTGGCGCCGCCAGTCCCTCCAACCACCATCAGTAGGTAAGAGGTGACATGTCTTGCCCAAGGACACGACGACAATGAAAACCATAACCGGGCTTGAACCGACAAACTCCATCATCCGACATCACTGTCATCCCCAAAATAATTAAGTCTTCAAGTCTCTTGAGTATTTCTACATATTTTGATCAATTATTATAGAAATTTAAAACCTCTGAGAAAGGTGTCACTGTTTTTCTTTTAAACTCTTTCTTTGAAGACTATGAAAAAAATTACAGATAAAATATTTGCTTATCTAGTTTAACCAACTATTCCACCTGTGTCTGATTTAGTCTCAGTCTAACTATAGCTTTTCCGCAATGCCTTAGAGCAATGTAAAACAGAACAAAGAAGACATACCAGCTGCAGCAACATGAGCAAAAATCATAATAAAGATTCCCAATGCCAGTTTCATTGTCCAAAGTCATCAATCTGTAAAAAAGTAAAAAAATATATATATATTGTTTGTTCAGAGTTGCCACCAGATTTCTGGGATTCTGGCAATAAAATATTTCACTTACTTTTCACTTGGTTTGCCTGACAGATGGATGATAATCATCTTTATTGTATGTCTTTGGGCTGGACATGCTTTTTGACTGGATATTCGTAAAAAGAAGAACCATAAACTTCCTTCTTTTTATTTCTATAAGAGTTTGATTGGTTAATTCAGGTTTTGTTAAGCCTATTGTTCAGTGTTACAGTTAAATGTTCCTTATTCCAGCTATTCTGTGGGGTTTAGCTTAGAAAGAGGAACTGATACTTTTGATTTAAAAAAGAAAAGAGTTCTTCCTTATATTATGTCATTGTTGTCTAGGTTTAGTTTTGGATTGAGTGGTAATAAAGTGTTTTAGACTTCTCCAGAAACAGTAAATGCATGTGAAAGAATCTTCTGAATACACACCAGTCTTTTCTTCTCATAATATTCTCATAAAAAGACAGTTTGCCTTACTTATCTTACTATTCTCAGCCATTATCAAGGTAAAGAACTGGCTATATAATCAGTATATTTGTGCCTGCATTGTGAGAGTAATCATATTGGCCTTAAGTGAGCTTGTTAAAAAGACTGACATGTGGGAAAACTAATAGATACGATGACCCCCCTTTAACTCCAACATCATACGCTACACTTTTAAACGTTATCCTTTGGGGCGTGCTTTGGCGGTGCTGTGGTTAGCGCACACGACCCATGTATGGAGGTCTTAGTCCTCAATGCGGGCGACCCAGGTTGAACTCTGACCTGTGGTCCTTTCCCACACGTCTCTCCCCCTTTCCTGTAAACCTACTATCCATAAAAAGAAAAACAGCCACTAGTGCCATTAAAAAAAAAAAGAAAGAAACACATTATCCATTGGACTTGGACATTGGATTGTTACAATGTTGTATACATTATGTATTTGCCTAAAAATAACCTAAAGTTAGGTCTGTTTTAATTTTCCCAATTTTTCCCCTTTTGAAAGAATATCAGATTTAGGATCAACAACCAGCTTGTCACCTTTTGTGTTACATTGCTTGCAAATGGTGCTGGACAAATATTGTCATCAGTTGTCTGGAGCCTAAGAAAATGTTGGTAAGAAGAATTTTAAATTTAATATTTTCTTTACTTTTTCGGACAATTTTATAGTAATTTTGGGCTCTGGATGAGCTTTATCTGCTTCATTGTGTGTTTTGTAAGTATACATGTTGTAATGAGGACAATTGGCCTCTCATGACCATGTCATATTTGGGAATCGTTCTATCCTTTGAATGTTTGAAATTCAGTTGTTCCTCGAGAGGGGATCGTTAATGTATCCCGTTGCTGAAGCAGAGCTACAAGCCAATTTACCTCATCCTCACGCACTGTGCATGTGCAAACATTGAAATTCTCCTTTTTCTCTGACTTTACTTCCGAGTTACAAGTTCAACAAGCACTATCTCTCTACTGGGCTGAGTACGGAGTGGTTTTTGGTCATGCAGTGTGAGCAGTTAGATCGTATCAGAGCATCAGGCAGCACAGTGTAAGGACGTATATCGTGAGCTGTGAACTTTTAAACCCTGTGGTTTCATCTTTCAATTTGAGCTGCAGCTGAGAGCAACGAATAAAAATATTGTACAATATATGCCCTCCTTAGTAGTAATTATGAAAAGAAACAACTGAAATGAAACAAAAAAACTGTATGTGTAATAAATCAATCTAATGTAGGCCTTGCAATGTAATTTTCATCCTTACCTATCTGAGGTTTTTCATTCCTACTTTCCCTCTTGGTTCTTTGGGTTGGCTCAACAGCAGCTCCTACAGATACTCAGGTGAGGCAGTACGTAGGTGGCAGAGCATTTTGTTGCAAACTAGTCCATGCATTTGTTACTTCAAGTCTGAACTATTGTAATTCCTTACTATCAGCAAGAGTTCTGATGAAAATTAAATGACAGATCATATCTCTCCTATCTTAGCCTCTTTGCTTGCTTTCTTTTAATCCAGAAAAGAATGTAAAATCCTCTATCTCACATACGAAGACTAAAATGGCCAAACTCCGTCTTATATCAGGGGTCTGATCATTCTTTATGTTCATAAGGAATGAAAAGAGAGCACTTTGCTCTGGATCTACAGGTTTACTAGTGGTTCTTCGAATAAAAAAAAAAAATAGATTGGGAGGCAGATCATTTAGTTATCAGACTCCTCTCCTATGGAACCTACAACCAGTTTGAGTCTGTGAGGCAGACACCCTGTCTACTTTTAAGGCTAAGATCAAAACTATGTTTTTTGATAAAGCTTATTGTTTGAGTGGCTCAGTTTATCATGAGCTATCTCTATAATTCTGCTGCTATAGGCTTAAGACTGCTGGAGGACATAGGGACCCCTTTTCATCATTCTATCTCTATTATCCCATTCTGCAGTGCTTGTTAATTCAAGCATCTAACGTTATAGAAGCTTCATCTGGTCTGCTTCTTTGGCTCTGACTCCATCCTGAAGGAAAATATCAGCTGGATTGCTGCCATCCACACCATCTTTAAAAATGTCAGAGTTGGCCTGTTTTTCAGTGTAGTCCTGTTTCTCTTACTGTCACTAACTGTATATGCTCTCTTTCATGCTCCGACATGGCTGGATGGCAGTTACCTTTTGTATGTTTGTTTCTTGTTTTGTATGTTTGTTTGTATGTTTGTTTCAGTATGTCTGCTTCTATTTCCCTGAACCCCAGTCGGCCAATGCAGTCAATTGGTTTCCCTTATATAGAAAAGTTCCTTGAGTGTTGGAAGTTGTTGCTCTTTAAATAAATTGAATCGAAATGTGTTGCTGCTCCTTAGTTGTCTACAAAAGGCTAAAGTTGATATGTCCCTTAAATGGTTTTTCATAATGGTTTTCTCAAGATGAGTTACTTTGTTGATCGTCTATATAACTCAGACCTAATTCCCAGGACAACAGGACATAGAACTGGTTTTCTTAAGATCAAAAGGTGATTGGTCAGCCTTCATATCCAGCCTATACAAAAATTATCCCCACAAGAAATACAAAATGCAATACCAGCTTCTGTTGGACCATGAAACCATGAGTAAATTTCAAGCCCGTTCTAGAAAGACTTTAAGAAAACTGAAAAACCGAACATGAGGATTGGAAAAAATAAAGTACATTTTTTTGTTATCCTGTGACGATCCTAAAGTAACTGTTTTCTCATGATAATGAGCTAAGTATCTTGTTATCTCGAAAAATGTTTTCCCATGATCAGAGAGCTATGTTGTTATCTCAATAAACCAATATTAAATAATACCACGTAAAGGCATATGCAGGCGGAAAAATTTAAATCCAAAAACTAGTTTTAAAACCTAGTTTTATGGATAATTAGAATGGCCTTGTTTTTGGTATGAGGTTTTATATTTTTGTGTTTTTCTGCTCTAATTCTATACGTTTTAGTTATATTAATGCATGGTCATTGTTTGCAGCTATGCATAGCAGCACTTTGTTTTAGCTTTGAAAGCGCTGTACAAATACATTAGGTAGGCTCTGGTTTGTAAGTCTTTTTTTTCAGCTGCATATAAAGTCATCAGAGTATGATGTTCCTTAAACAGAATCACAAACAAGAAACACTAATACATTTTAAAAAGACAGAATTGCAGATTATACGACATCTTCAAAGGCAAAATGCCAAGGACATAATTAACAGACAACAGTCAACTATTACCTGAGATGACTATAAAACAGTTAAAGGGAACATATAAGAAAAAAAGATAATCAGATTTAAACAGATATTCCAGCTATTCTGCTAATGATGTGAGGTAAAATCAGTTTGCATCAAGGACACGGAAGTGGTTTTCTCTCTTCTTTTTTAAGTTTAATAAACACAATTACCCATGATAAATCATTAGTGGTGCCCACAGAACAATTTACTATGACCATTGTCCAGATTTGCTGAGCTTAGTATTCAGAACATTAGTCAAGATGTGCCTCTTGGATAATGTGTAAAAGGAACATCCTGCCTTCTTATTAATAAACATTCGCAATAAAAATTAAATGTTCCCCAAACAAATTACTGCTGTGTGCTTTGCCTCTAAAGGCTATTGAGAAAACTTCCTTATTCAACCAAAGATTCAGTCTGTCTGTCACTGCTCTAAAGTCAACCTGCTCTCACCAGCCTGTTGGTCGAGAAACTGAGATTTTCTTTGCCTGGATTCTTAGTAGGTTAGATGCTACTAGGTTAAATGTTACTATTATTTCCATCTCAAAGTTCCTGTCCAGTCATTAATCAAAATCTGTTCTTCTAGAGGTTCCTGATCCTGCTAATGTTTGTTTCCTGCTATTTCCTGAACTATATTATCAATAAATTATTGAACTTCCAGTGTTGTCGGGCTGAATTATTGGGTTCTCAGATCCCTGTTTTAAGGTCAGTTAAAGAAGGCCAAAGTCTGAAGACAAAAAGATCTTATTATTCTACACATATCTATAAAAGATAATAGAGGTAATGTGATGGTTAATGCTCATTATTTATCAGTGATTTGTGTAATACAAAGGGTGGTACAAAAACTCACAAACCGAACGATCAAACCGATGATCTATGACTGTGCAGTCCATCTCTGAATTTGAACCTGTTATGCTTGTATTTTAAATACATTACAATTAAGAGCTTAAGCAGAGGAAGTTTCCTGTAAATAGGATGTACTGATATATGCTGGTTTATCTAAGTTCACCTGTCTTTTATACCTATCTTTAATACCTTTGTGGTTTTTTCACAGTTTACCACATTGAGTTAATTTGAAAAGTACTAGCTGTGTTGTTCATATAAAAAAAAACATTAGAGAGGCATTTGAAAAGAAGGTAAGAAGAACATTGTCAAAAATAATCCGTATATGCAGCCAAATAACTTACACTTTAACAGACAAATTCAAAGACATTTTTTTTCAAGCCATACGAACCACATATTTAATTTAGATTTTGTGAAGTGCCAAAGTTAAAATAAGCTTTTCTGTGTCAGTTACAATATTACATCAAAGTTTAAATAGTTTTGGTATTTATTGTTAGAAGATTCACAGAGACAGAGCTGAGTTTAATTTCATGAATTAACTAGTTTCCTCTTTTAAGGGCAACTACAGAATATGTAGACTGCTGGTCTGATACCATTTGCTCAGCGGTCACTCTGGAAACCTGTCGACCTGACGGAGAAGAAAAAAAACGTTATTTAGAAAACAAAATGTGACTTTTTTACTTTTGATCTCTCCAGTCACTTTATCCAGTTAAAACTTCTATTTTATAAAAAGTATTTGTAGAAACCAAAGTAGAGACTTTGATTAGATTGGATTATTTTCAGCTGCACAAGCAGCGTTGTTATTATAATTATTTTATTTATTTATTTTGATGTCTAAATGGAAAATGAAGGGGCCCCTTGTTGAAGCCAGTGGGTTCAATTTGTGTTTTTAACTTACAAGCTAACATTACTTACATTAGAGTTTCAGATACATCTGAAGATAATAGTGACCGGTTGTCTAAAACTGAACTAATGTTAGACAGTCTGCACCACAGATATGCTCAAGTTAAATAAGTTGTGATAACAAATATACCTGTCGGCTTTAACTCAATGGCTGCGTACGTCACATCGTCCGATTTATTTCCTGTGTTCCCTCCTGGTGAGGAAAATATATAATGTGAAAATGTGCAGTAATGATTTTAACAGTGACAATAAAAGACACAAACACCTACCATTCCTCTTCATGGGTTTCTTGACCACAGCATAAGTTATATCCTTTGGATGTGTGACGGCTTCTTTTTTCAAGGCTGCAATTAATTTTAAAAAAGAAAATTAAGTGGACAGTGTTATGTACAATAAATCTCTGCTTAAAATATACAGATATGTTAAATTATTTGTTTTGTCTATTTGTTTGTTTTATTTTGCTGCAGACTAAAAATGGAACATTGGACACTAAAAAACATATCTTTTTTTAAGAAAATCTACTATTGAGTTTGGAAAAACTTTCCTAACAAGTGAATGTAAACGCTTGACTTGGCTTGGATATATACGATAATAAAATCTAGCATTTAGTCACTCTACTTTGAAAGAATATATTTTTTCTTTTGTCCTACTGCAGCAATGAAAAAGGATCTTGTATCATTCTAATTGAATATTTGATTTCTGTTGTAAAAAATTCTTTTATTGTAGCTTATCCATAAATTATCATTATGGTCAAGACCTCATTTTAAGGCAAGGCAAGTTTATTTATATAGTACTATCTCACTGTCTCAGTGCTATCAGTTATGCGTTTCAAAAAATGCTAAGAAAAATGAACATTTTCAGCTTTACCTACACTGAGCATGAAACACATATTCATTTAAATTTAATTGTTGTTCCAAACTAAAAATGGCCTTATATTCATTAAGAAAACTTGCTATAATATCAATTCTATATCAAGAATTTTAAAATATTCTAACGAGTTTCCTAAATTCTGTAGGGAATAATTTGGCCCTTTTTTTTGTTAGAATTACACACAGTCCAGAGTCTGTAGGTCATTTTTTTTCTCTGATTTTTAGATAAAATGTAAAACTATTCCAAACTTGTGCAGCTTATTGTAGTTTTTATATTTCATTGCTGTTTTTTTTTAGTTTTATTTTTTTTTTTTATATCCGTTGAATAAAAGAAAATAAATGTGTCTTTAATAGGCCCAAGGGGGATGATACATGCCCATGCATGATTGTCAAGTTCTACAGAGCACTATCTGATCTAGTAAAATTTGTAATATTTTTTTCAGATGTTTGCAAATTTAATTATTTCATTGATAACTTTTCCATTCTGTAGGGAAAACAGCATGCTAAAAAAACTTTATCCATTAATCCTGAACCAATTTAGTATTACCTTTGTTTTTCTTATAGAGAATTAGTCCAATCACCAACAACAGGAGAATGAAAATGGTACATAACGATATGGTGAGTGTTAGTGGCTGATTTGTCACAGGCTGTTTCTCTTCATCAGATCCTAAAAGAAGATTTAAAATATTTTGTCAGTGAAAAATAATCAAAGTTTAAACTTTGAGGCCAGTTTTAGCCCTCTTTGGGTCTCAAACAATCCTTTGTACATTCAATCAAATTTAGCCAATGGATCAAACCTGATTTGTTTATATTACATTATATTACATAACTGTTCAATAAAAAAGACTCTCCAGGCCTTTCTTTGGATAATGATTTTTTTAACCACAAAGTGAATATCTTTCATCTAGCATGTTTCTACGGCTTAACAGAGATATTCAGTATTTAATTCCTTTGTATGGCAGCCTTGCTTCTATCAGTGAGCCCTAGAGCAGCTGTGGCTACAATGTAGCTTGCCACCATCAGGGTGTGCCTGTATTTGTGAATTGGCAAATGACTGAATCTGCAAATATTAAACTTTAGAAACTTTTGCTCTGGGTTCAGTGTTTTTTTTCATAACCTATGATGATAAAGAAAACATATCTTTGACAAAGTTTTTTTTCGATGAAAATCGCAAGATGATTCTGTAATAAACATGGCTCTCAGATGACTAAAAATGAAGAAATGTGCTTGAGTTTCCGTTGTGTAATCGAAGACTAGATGAAAATGGTGATGATGACTCATCGGAGAAACAAAATCAGTGAACTTTCTGCGTATTATGCATGTGGTGCCTTACTGTCCGTCCATCCATCCATCCATCCATCCATCCATCCATCCATCCATCCATCC
>JAGKQL010000050.1:160917-192011 GCA_018398635.1 Cyprinodon brontotheroides | reverse complement strand
TCCATCCATCCATCCATCCATCCATCCATCCATCCATCCATCCATCCATCCATCCATCCATCCATCCATCTGGGTTAGATAATAAATGTACCTTCTTCTTCTTCTTCTAGGAGTTTGACAACAGCCAGCCAGCTTTCAGGAGATTCCCCTACTCCAGGAATGTTGCACCTATAGAGTCCTTCATTAGACTTGGAGACCTTGGGAAGGGTCATATCTGTTTTATAGTAGGTTTTGAGGAATAAGCCATTTCGATAGAAATCACTAATATGTGTTCTCTCTGTGTTCCTATTAATACAACGAAGAGTCACACTGTGATCCTCTTCCTTCACTGGTTGAGCTTGAGATACTGGTGATTTACAGCACCAGCTGTGGAGAATGGGAGAACAAAGTTTAAAACATGTTATACTTACTGATTTACGACATGTTTGTTTTCAGTACAACTACACAGATGTTTTAGTGCCAGATTTAAGTTATGTTAAAATCAATGGTGGCACAACCGTGTCGTGGTTTCTGCTTCATCTGAGTCGTTTTATTTTGCATTATCAATTTTCTCATGTTTTGCTTAGCAGTGGTCAATTCTATAATTTCCAAGCTCTCCTTTGTGGGCTTCCCGTTTAAAACATTTTCCTCCACTTTTGGCAGTTTCTTATTAATTAGCAGACTCAGTTTACCTTTTTCACCTTATTACCTCCCAATCTTTTGTTCTCCCCTCATTTAGGTTCATATTCACTTTTTAGTTTTGCTGGATCTTCTGCTTTCCTTACCGTGTTACTTTGTTGTTCACCTGAAAGTCACCAATAATCCCCTGCAAGTCTCTTTTTGTTGATAAATCTCAATAATTTTATCATAGGACTCTGCTCTGGTTTTCTGCATCCTGCTCCACAAACACACAAGCACACCTTGACACACGATAAATGTAGTGCACCCCAATTTAACCGCTTTCTCCTGATATATTTGTTTCTTTTTACAAATAATCAGTTTTGTTTTTTGTTTATTTTTGTACAGTTATAAGTCAAGTTAAAGAAAAAAGATATTTTAAGTAATGAATCCAGTTATTCAATTGACCTGTTCAGGTCATAAGTCACATAGCGAAAAGGTTCTTAATTAAAGGATTTGTCTTTTTTCTCATGTTTTTAATGTCTCAAAATAATGACCTGTTGACAAAGTTACTAAAACCTAAAATAAAAATAATATTTTAATGAAATTGACTATTAATTATCATGCCATACCTGTAACAGAAATGTTGAGGGAATTGCTTTTTTCTTTATCATTTTCACACCAGTATTCTCCACTGTGTTTTTGAAAGCTCACATTAATAGTGCAGGAAGGAGCTGGGATGCTGCAGGCTTCAGAAGCATTTGCTCCACTTATTTTGTAAGGTTCTCTCATCACTTTCCATGCATTTGTGTCTTTTTCTCCAACACAACTTACAAAGATAGGTTCGTACTCAAAGAACTGAAGTCTGTTTGGTGAAATTACAGGGAAGGCTGTAAAGATTAAAAAACATAAATGAATTAAATCCATTATATATTGATTTTAAAAAAAATTGCAATCTGTTCTATAGCTTGTACGGGCAGGTTGAGTTACTCAAATTTGGTTATGATAAGAAACAGATTATTTCCACTGTGCTTCTCTCACGCAATTTTAAATCATTAGAACAAATTCTTAAGAACTGGAAAAATCTCTTTCACATACCTTCTCATGTTAATTATGAGTGCTGATCTTTATGTATTTACTTTTAAAAGTGTGTGCTCTAGTAGGGCACCTGATAGCCAAGACTAAATGTGAGTCTTATTTTTTACTGATGCCCCAGAAGCTGTTTTCCAGTTTTAGGTGTTATATAGTTACAAACTAGACTCACCTAGACTCAAGGTTTATTTGAATAAATGCTTTGGTTTGTGAGAAAATATCTATGTTAGAAATTGTCTATTTTGTCTGTGAGAATCTTTCGCAGTGTTTTGTAAGAAGTTAGGGAAAATCTACCATCTGTCAATCTATTCAGAGCAGGCAGGAATATTGGCAACCTTCCTTGCAAAGCATCTAATAAAGTTTTGCCCTGAATGAAAAACAGAATCTCAATTTCTCGTTAAATAAGACTTATATTTTTATTTTTTCGTCAATAGGTATAATTCAATTTTGGCAAACAAGTTAAAACAAGGCAGTTTCCAACTCACCAGGTTTCTGAACAGAGTAACTCAGAGCAGGTTGGGTCGACAGCAAGACAAAAACATTAATGTCTGCAAAGAGATGAGAAACGGCTAAACATCCAAACTAAAAAGAAAAAGCACAGAAAAGGAAAACTGCTACTACATCTGTACTCACACATTTGGATGTAGATAGCTGGGACCTTCATGACTGATGCTAAAGCTGACTGCCTAGTGTCTGAAATTTCCACTTCAGGTCATATGCAGCTCAGAACTTCCTCTTCCTGTTTGGACGCTCATTTTGGCAACAAAATTGCACTAATTGAAATATTGATATTATGCTGTTGTGGAAGTGTATTTTGAACTCCACACAGACATCAATATTTTCTTACAACCATGTGCCAAAATGTTATATTTTTTTGATAATAAATGAAAATAATTTTATAAGCTTTTCACATCCTTGCATTCTGAAAAGAGCCCCACAAAAATTTTGAAAATTAGGAAGAAACTATAACAAAATTACTAATATTCTACATTAATGGACATCTGACGAAAGGAACAGATCACACACACAGCTTTACATCACAATGTCACTAGGTGACCATGAACCCATCAGAGCCTCGGCTAGATACCTGGAATAGATCAGCATCTGGATGCACCATAATTTTCTCCAACTGAATAAAAACAAAACTGAGGTAATCTTCGAACAAAAGAGGAAAGATCAAGAGTTAGCACACAGCTTCAGCCACTAAAGGTAAAACTCATAATGGGCAAAATCTTGATCGACTCGGACCTGAATGTTCAGAGGCACCAAAAGGCAGTTACTAAGTCAGGCTTTTATTACCTAAAGGACATTTCCACGATTAAAGGACTAATGTCCAAGCGTAACTTAGAAAAACTCATTCCTGCTTTTATCTTTAGCAAAGATGATTAATGCAACATTGTCTTCATGTACCTTGCATGTAAGATTTGTAAATTCACAAAGTCCCATAAACACATCTTGCCAGAGGCCAACAAATGCATTAGCATAAATACAGAAATGTTTCAGACCAATGAAAGGCAGCGATGTGTATGACATCAACAGGTCAACCAGAGGTGTGTCTGGTGTTGCGTTCCCACTGCGTTAGTGTTGATGTCACCAGTGCAACAGAAATCAGGAAAGTAATCAGTGGAGAACAACATTGAAGGAAGCCAGGGCATAGTTAGCTTGCTTTATTGTTTGACTCTTTTTTTCCATCCGAATCTCTCTTACCAGTGCTGCGCCGTGTTAATCAAATGCAAGCAGAGTTGTTTTGGCTTGTAAGATCAGTCGTGACTGGTGCTCTTTGTTGACATCCGTACATTGTGCTCAATGGTATCACATAGATTAGTGGGTCTGAGGTTCCAGCTGTATGTCGATCAGAGCTGAGCTGTTTGAAGCCGATAACCTTAACTCTGGTTGCTTACCGAGTCATGTTAATCCTCAGATCAACGTGGGTCAGTGAACCGTTAATACTAAAAGCTAATTGTTCCTGGGCTTGAACAGGTTTTTTTTATAAGGAGTGATAAGCAGCAAAAACAGAAAGCTAGAAATTGAACCAACAAATATTTCAAAATTATAGAACAGACGTTGATTGTAGCAGAGAAGTGAAAAGTGGTCTCTTTATCCTATAGGAAACCTTAGCCTATATTCAATGTTAGGCCAGGGACCAGCTTGGGTTCCCATTGGGCTGTGAAGTTGCATCTTTGGAAATTTCTGGCCCAGCTGTGCCATTACTTTTCTGGGAGTGGTTGGCCTTCTCTGTCATCCCATTGGACATTTTGCTGAATCTAGATTGGTGGGTGCAGGGATTAACACTGCTTAACCACCGAAAGCAAAATTAGTTTAAAAGATATTGGAAAAAAGAGGACATGATTTACCTGTGTTGACATCCGCATTTGGTTGGAAAGTCAAAGGTGAAAAATCCACTATAACTGATCAAGTTTAACCCTCTTTATTGACAAATGGGACAAACCAGGCCAACCAAACAAAGCCCAATTTTAAAGTATTTCTGGAATCAATCAAGAATAATACAGATGTAGCCTAAAAGCCAACGTCTAAATGACGTCTGGTGTTTGGGGGCTACAAACTATGTGATTCCCCTTCTGATACAAATAGTTTGGCTGAATCAAAGGCTGATGCTTGAGTTAAGGCCCGACTCGCTAGACAGCAATTTGAGGCCAAAGTAAAAGCACATATCTGGCAGTGTCAGGAATCCAGTTTGTGTGGTCTGTATTGTGTCTGTCCCTCCCTCCAACACCAGGTGGCGCCCTGTCATTGTTGGTCCTCCCTGCACACCTGCGGCTCTTTGGATCATTATCTGGAGGAGTACTTAAGCAGTGGACTGTCACTACCTCGACGCCAGACTGTTTGCCAGTTTTGGGTACTCTAGCCATGTTTAGATTAGCTGAGTCTGACCTGAGTCTTTGTTTCACTGAATCAAACTGAGCCTTTGTTTCTATGAGTCTAACCTTGTTTTTTTTTTTTGCCTTTGGCAGGAAGTCCTCCTGCGTATTGGAAGTTTGGTCTTCTTCCCCTGGAAGGATTGTTTTTCTGAGTTCACACTGAGGAGGGGAGAAACCTCCACATGTGCCGTTGCACTGTTTACTGAGTTCACACTGAGGAGGGGAGAAACCTCCACATGTGCCGTTCAAGTCCCTCACGGAAATCCAAGTGAAAGTCCGCTACAGTGCTCCTCGGGGTCCAAAGAATGTCTACCCGTCCACTCTTCAACATGTCCCCTCTTATCTGGATCAACCAACACGGACTGGATGCAAAGTGAGAGAAGAACCCCCCCGAACGTGAGTCCCTCACTAGCATTTTCCTTACAGTATTCAAGATTCCAACGGTCCCTGAACTAACCGTTTTGATATCCCCCTCTAGACTTCCTGTACAACAGCTCCCTGAGTTCCAGATCATACCCCCCTTCTACCCTTACCTCAATAAACCTGTTAAACCCTTGCCTTGCTCTCTGAGTGGTTCTCTGCATTTTTGGTCAGACCTCTAAAACACATCATGACAGGCAGTTCCAACTGGAATTCAAAAAGATGAAAATTTAGGCTGACACAGCTGTGAAGCTGTCAGCTTAAGCTTGATTCCAAGGCTACAAGTAATGTTCCTGCTATTTCAAAAAAACCCACTAGTGATTAGTTGATTATGATTATGATTATGGCAAGGTTATGACATTAAGGGTGACATATCTGTATATCTCAGAAGCAAATGTGTCCAATTCAGAGCAGCTCTAACTAGATAAATAAACACAGTAAAAGCCTTGCAATATTAATTTGTTTCCTTGTTTTGAGAGGGGAACGGGATGCTTGAAACAGCTGAAATCTCAAGTTCTCCAATGATGGTTCAAAAACCTATTTTTTCTCTTAGTCGTCTACAAGACATGTAATAAGCTACACTTATCTATTCATGGAGCCATTATTTATGTTGAGCAAACATTAGCTTCAATCCCTTGATATTACTAAAAAATGAGCATGAATAAAAAAATCTGCAAGAAAACTGTTTGGTGGCTGACTATCTGTAATGATTTAAGTGAAGACTTGATTCTCTTTGGGATTAATAATCAACAGGAAATTATCTAAATAGAAACAGAAACAAAACAACAAAAAAAGACCAAGTTTACTTTTTTATTTTATCTATTTTAGCAAAATATTAAAAATAAAACAACATGATTGTGTATCGTTTTAACAAGAAGCTAATGAGAAATCCGGAAAGACTATGGAATCAGCTTCTGGTATACTTATGCTGTTCTCAGGTCAACCTCCCCAATATGGCCGCCACAGTTCCTGCCTGATTTCACTTTTGTTTCTGCCTCATTTTAATTAATATTTCAAAGTTTTTCTGTTGTTTTTGGATGATTTTGTTTAGGTCCTCATTGATGTCTGTCCGTTTCAAGATGGTAACTGGTAAAAATGGAAACTGTTTAAACAATTGACTCTGAAAAGATTACCTTCTGACTGAAGAGATAAATAATTTATTCATCAGAAAAAGATTTTATTTTTATAATATTAGCACCTTTTTATCATATTTCTGACTTTAGCCAGTTAAGGCTTTTTTATATTCATTATCTGTGAAGGAAATAATGAAAAAGTCAGAGTACTTTTGGGTTTAACAGTAAATTTGGTTTATATTTCAAGGTGATATCAGTTGTCTAAACCAGAAAACTAAGACCCTCATTGTAGCAAGGTCTGGTTTTAATGTTTGTCTTTAAATAGCCAATTTAAAATTACTGTCCTCAGTGTGTTTCATACATACATGTCTGAAAATAACTGCATGAGTTAGTGTGAAATGGAACTAAAGTCAAAGAGCCTGGACCACAGATCTGTTTAGCCAAGTTAATAAAGTCATGGTAGTAAAAATACATCTGAAGATGAAGTGTACGTAGCATAGTCTGATTCATGCCCTCTGTTTCTACCAAGTTGAGAAAATAAGCAGTAACTGAAAACGTGATGGTAATTTTTCATTTTAGCAATTATGTAAAGAAAGACACAAAATGGAAGAATGGTGTTCTGGCGTCCAAGCATCCAATAGTTTGAAACTTGAGTTCAGAAATTTTAACTTTTGCCGCTGGACAGCAGAGGGTCAACCAATCAGAAAAGCTGATCCAGGTGTTTTTTGGCACACTGACACTACATGCAAGCTGTTATTCTTCTGCAGAGCGGTCTAGAATAGAATAGAATTCAACTTTATTGTCATTCCACTGTCACAAGTACAGAGTAACAAAATTAATTCTCTGCATTTAACCCATCCCTTTGGGGATGCCATTGTGTGGCCCCCTGGGGAGCAGTGTAGGGTTAAGGGTCTTGCTCAGGGAGCCAGAGCGGCAGCTTGTGGAAGTGGGGTTCAAACTCAGAACCTCAGGATTCCAAGCTCTTTGCCCAAAACACTAGGCCGCAACACCCTAGTCAGGTTATGAAGAATAAATAAATATAGAGGGGTTAGATTCCAAAGGTTTAAAAAAGAAGCTAGGAGAATGGTAAGCCCATCTTTCATTTACTTTCCCCATAAAACCATCGCCAGTAGGGCTGGGTAAAAAAATCGATTTAATCGATTTTTGAATTGATTCCTTTACATTTTTGCAAAATCAATATCTAGGAAATGAGATTGATTAGTTTAATAGTGACACGCATGACGTTCACATTCAAAATGAGCAGGAAAGAAGCACTCAAGATGACTTCAAGCCAGACAGCTGCAAATAATATAGCCAATAGGTTGATTGAAGACATTAACAAATGGGGGCTTACCAGCAAACACCCTGTAGTTGCTACAGACAAAGCTGTAAATATGGTTTGTGCAGTAAAGATACGTAAGCTATGCATACCTGCTGTGTACCCGCTTGAGTCATGCGTTCGCTTGTCTAGTGAGGCTTCACTTTTCACTTTTCACAAACAAGTTTGCACTTTGAAACAGTTTTAACTGTCCGATTTACAAGTTTGAACCTATGTGACCTCTGACAGGAAAAATAAAAATACATGAGTATTTTGAAACACAGATGAACCACTTTCATTATTGTAAAAATAGATCGATTCGAAAATTAATCGATTTAGAACTGTATGAATCAAAAATCGAATCGATTCAGGGACTTTGGTGAAAATACCCAGCCCTAATCGCCTGATGCTCTCTCCCTCCCTTTTCATTTTTTTCTAATGGTACAGCAGTGGCTCCCACTCTACGTACATAACACTACCAAGTTCTTTGCAGCACTATAATTATTAAGATGCATGTTTTTTCAATTTTAAGGACACTTATTAAACTAGCAACCTTTCTATGTAATGGAAAAATACACAAGTACTGAATTATTATTTTTAGTTGTGCTCCTACACCTAAAATTAAACTACACCATATGAAAACCACCAGTCAGTTAAAACAAGACTTACAGCACTAAAAGTTACTTCTACAACGACAGATTTGACGCAAATATTTCAAGAACTGCAGTAAAATATCTCCCTGATGCTTTGTCTGAACTTAGAAATAGTTCAAACAGGAAGAGCAGGTTTTGAACTGCGCATGACCAAGGTGTAAATGTGAGACACTTGTCAGTCAGCATTAACCATCAGTCATGGAAGTCACAGCTGTCTGCTTCCATATCTGTGAGTACAGATTTATCTAACAGTTTTCTTTGTTTTTTGTTTTACTTGTGCTTTATATGTTTGGATCTTTCTCATCTCTCAACAGTTATGAATAGTTGTTTCTTGCTGTTGACTCAACCTACCCTCAGTTATACTGTTATGACACCTGGTTAGTAAAGATTTTTTTTATAATAATGTTGTCTTTCACAGAAAGTTATTTATGTTACAAAAAGCTTAAAATATATTGTTTTCTTGCTGTTGCTTTTTTATATTGGCTTCCATCAATTAATTTACTTCTTATTCATTTTTACAGCTTTTCCTATTATTTCTCCTGACAGACTTCAGTTCTTTGAGTACCAGTCTATCTTTATAAATTGTGGGGGACATAAAGACAAGAATGGATGGAAAGTGATGAGAAAACTTTTCACAATAATTCCAGCAAATGAGTCTAAACCCTGCAGCATCCCAGCTCCATCCTGCACAATTCCCTATTCTTTAGAAAGACACAGTGGAGAATATTGGTGTGAAAATGATAAAGGCAAAAGAAGCCATGCTCTCAACATCTCTGTTACAGGTCTGGAAATGAAATATATTTTTTAAAGAGTTTTTGAAGTACAATTTAAGGAACAAAACAAATAAAAATGTTAATGTTATTTTTTTTTTTATCATTAGAAACACCATTAGATAAACCACGTCAGAGCATCCCCCACATTTTATTTAACTGTTAATCTTTACAAATTAAACCAAAAAATGCATTCATGAATAATTTATTCTTAGAGAAGCAGCACATTTAGCTTGGTATTTTCTTCTTTTTCACCATTATTAATATCTGGCATTTGAAATGTGTCTGTAAATCTTTCCAATCTACTAAAAACTATCATGTTAAATTTCAGCAAAAATACAAATACCCCAGAAACAGCAGATAACATGTTGAAAATGTTCTTGTACAATCCCCTCAGCTGGTGCAGTGATTCTAATTGTTCCTGCTCGACCAGTGAAAGAAGGATCTGACGTGACTCTTCGTTGTATTAAGCGGAACACAAAGAAAACACACAATAATGATTTCTATAAAGATGGCTCACACCTTGGAACCTACGAAACTAATTTGGTCCTTTTCAAGGTCTCCAAGGCTGATGAAGGACTTTACAACTGCAGCATTCCTGATGCAGGGAAATCTCCTGAAAGCTGGCTGGCTGTTGCCAAACCAACAGAAAAGGAAGGTATATTTAATACCTAAGCCAGATAATTTACTGACTTTTTGGGGGTACGTTTCAAGAGACTGTGTAAGGGTTACCTCCACGGCCTGAGAGGAAATCTAGAGATGTCTATCTTCTGCTGAAGTCACTTAACAACTGTAATACAAATATGTTTTAAGTTTTTTTCTTCTATACTGAAGCTTAAAATTTGCAGAGTAATAGAAGAAATGTACTGAAGATTTATTCAGTGTAATCAAATTTAGTTTTAAAAAAATGGCATCTCTAAACAGGTCTGGAGTAAAATAGTTTCTCCTGGGACTGGCCTCTATTGAAAGTGAAATTTTGATAAAGTACTGCCCCATAATAAGATCAGATTTTACACTAGTAACTTTTCTTGTATGTTAGTTAAAGTGACGCTTGGCTCAAAATTCAAGTCAAAGAAGTTAAGGCACTGTCTAATCACATCAATTCTAGACAGTAAAACTGAATAAAGACTAAGATGGGAAAGATGGGAATCTCAATACTGAGGTTTAACTAAAACATAGACGCTAAGATTGTCTAGGAGACATGTATTTTCAATAAAATCACCCACTGGAATACAAAGTGTTGGATCACTAAGCATTTGTTCAGATTACATTCCCTCTGTTGCAGATGATAAACAAAAAGAAAATAAGCATGACAGGAAATACATTAAAGCATCTAGTTATCAAAACTGTGGTGTTATTAAGTCGGCCAACAAAACAGGCAGAATAAAACCCCACTGTATCTAATGGACATAGAGAGAGCTACAAATCACAGGAACAGTCAACGCCAAAGTGATGAAACCCAACGAATGACTTAATTTTCTAAATGGCATGCCATATATTGTATACTATAAAAAATAAATGTAGTAGTTTTACTTCATTCGAGAAAATCTCTGAATTCAGGAAATGCATTGAAATTGTGATCATGGGGCACAGAAGTCTAAATGAAACTTTGGATATTCTAAAAGTCCTAATGGCTTTTCCCTATCCTTTGAAATAAGGAGGCATTTGATATGTTAATATGTTGGAAATTGTCATCTGAATAAATACTGAACACAAATTTTTGAATTCCCATCTTATCCACAGATTTATTTCCCCAATGTGCCAAATCTGTTGTCTCGGGGCATTCACTTCTCAGACTCTGTCATCTAATGGTCATGTGTGCATATTGCGTCATTACTGGACGTTTAATTTTCATTTACTGCTGCAGGAAACCTGGTTTGTGTCATTTATTAAAGTTTCTTTACATCGATTTATACCTAAGTTGTTAAATAAAAGCAAAATATAAGTTATACTTACATTACATTTCCTTACAGAAAATAAAAACTTTAATGTTAAGAGGTGATTATTTAAAATTTTATAATTCTATCTTGTCTTGTTGATTTCTTCAACAGGATACAGAGCTGTTGATACCATGGAAATGACAGAGTGTTAAAAGAGCAACTCAAAAATGCTATCTGTTAATACGACCACTGGAGAACATTCAAACTCCATGCAGAAAGACCCCGGGCCGGGAATCAAACCCAGAACCTTCTTGCTGCAAAGCTCCTTCAGTTTCTATTATTGCAAATAAATCAAACGTGTGCAAAGTTGGGATAAATACTGACCTGCATTAGAAAACAAGACATAGGCTAAATGTCTTATATAACCCTGAATATGCAATTAATCCACAGATCATAATTTATTCAACGCCCCTTTTTTTTAAAATGTGTCCCTTTGGCCTATTGGTGCTGAGAATTGATGTCATGCTAGATAATTGCCTTGTTCAGCTTTGAATACTATACACAGCAAAATAACAAAGACTACACAGACGTACATTCATCAAGCTAAAAATAGTCATATTGATCAGGTTTTCAGTCCAATATTTTTAGAAAAGACTACATATTGACACTGGACCTCATCAAAAGTTTGTTTGTCAAAGTGAATTTGATGTTGTAGCAATGTGCTAACTTCGGACTGAATAAAACATGGCATGTGTTATGCTGAATTAAACAATTTCAAAGGTGTAATGAGTCGTATTTTTCTTGCACTTACTGGTGTTTCACATAGTAGATCATCCCTTAAATTTCAAAATTACAATTCCCAAGTGTTATTTTTGACAATGTCAAAAATAACACATTATCCACAGCATTGTTCATTAAAATAACATTATGGATGTATTATTGAAGATATACATATAGTACATATACTTTACAATCATTACATTACAGTTTATTCAGATAGTATTTTTAATACTCTAAGTATTTTTAAAACTTAGTACATTGTTGCCTATACTGAAGTATGAATGTCAGTGTGATATTTTACTAGAGTATTTATTTGTTTGTATATTTGTACTAATGTATCGTTTCTTAGTCCTTTTCCCACCACTTGTGAGAGCCTACAAAGGAAGACCTTTCCCAGCTGCTAAAGCCGAGAGAAACTCAAGCTTTCCCAAATAAATGAATATGGGCTGAGGAACTTGTCCGGCACAACTCAGACGGAGTTTCGAGCTAAATTATTTCTTTGATGTTTTTCTATCTTTTCATGTGTTTCCTTTTGAGTAAAGACATAGCTGATATTGACCGCATGATACTGTAGGCTATACTAACATGCCTGAACTGTTGCTTAGGGCTATAACAATTGAACATTATTTGAGAGTATGAATAAAGTTGCACAACCGGGCTCTGTAATGACTTCAGAATGTAGGACTCAATATTCGAGGCGAGACAGACAGTGGGAATATTCAAAGTTCTTTATTTAAAAAGATAACAAATGCGGTACTGTGGATCTGCAGTGGCTGTGGGGGGAGGTGGACTATCACTGCAACTCTGGTTTGAGAGAAAAACACAGGTAAGTGACCATGATAACCTGACGGAAGATGATTATCCATGTGAGTCACTTACCTGGTTTATCAGTTAAGTCCAACTTCTTAGACCAAGATGATGGACTGCCACAGCCCCAGTGAACAAGCATGAATCCGAGCCAGGTCAGGCAAACAGTCCAGAACAGACTGGCTCAAAGATCCAGGAGTCCGTAGCCCAGGAAAGGGTTCTGATCAGAACAGGAACAGGTAGGTCCAGGAATTCACAGAGAATCAGGCAGGTTAAGGGGCTCCATAAGTCCAACAGAGAGTTCAGGCAGAACATTCAGATGGGAACAGGCAAGCTCAGTAGCTGAGAAGCAGAACAAGGCATGATAACAGGAAAAACTATAATACCTAAAACACGCTCCCTCCACTGAGCCATAAAAAGAAACAGGACATGCTCAGTGGATGAAAGACCAGACATGATCAGGAACACTCCGAAACAAAAAACCTCTCACCACTGGCCTACTTGAAACTATGGAATCTGCAATGATCTCAAACTTAACCAACAATATCAAAGATCTGGCACCGATATCTTGGACTGAGCCGGATAAAAAGCATAAGGAGCAGGTTGATGAGATGAGTGATAATGGGTAACTGGGCAGAGTTAGGCAGGTGAGTGAAATGAGCATTTAGTGCAGCTATGTGGGTAGTGACCATGAGACACTGGAGTTTTCCCCTCCACTGTTCCTCCTACAAGCTTGGTGTGAGTGATTGCTGTCAAGTCAATAAGTCGATACAATCAGCGGATATTCAGGTATCAGGTTGAATTATCTCTGTAAAGTACCTTGAGATGAACTGCTGTAAATTGGCAGTAGGTATTTAAATTAATCTGAATTGAAATGAACAATTTTTGACAGTGCAGTCAATGTATGAAGTTAATTTTTTAAAACAAACTCCAACCACCAACAGTATAAAGGAGAATAGAATAATCAGCTCACTAACAGGAAGTTGTTTGTGAATAACGTGTGTGTGTGAGAGAGCCACCTAGCAATGCTACAACAACTATTGCAGACTTATCTTAGTTTATTCACACGTGAAATCTAAGAATACCTTTGTGGCTTTAAAATTCAGTTCACCACATATAGTGCACATTGAAACACAGCTCATATAAAAAACATTAAAGAGAAATTTGAGAACGGAAGCTGAAGATCATCAACAACAGAAAATAGATGCAAACTAACAATCTACATTTTAAAAGTCAGCCCCAAAACATTTTTTGAAGCTTTAAAAACAACATAGGTTATGTGAAAGTTAACATCACTTTTTCTGTCACTCTTTATATCAAGACCAGTGTTAACACTTTTTTGCAAAAATATACAGACAAATAGCTAGTTTCCTCTGTCAAGGGTGATTACAGAATACATTACAGTCTGTTGCTCTGATACCGCTTGCTCAGTGGTCACAGCGGAAACCTTTGACCCTTATGGAAGAAAAAAAAGGACATTAATTAGACAACCACAGCATATCTTATCACTTTTGTAACTTCTCTGTAACTTTTTGCATAAACTTAATCCAGTTAAAGCTTGGCTGTTTAAAAAAAAGTATTTGTTAAAACATCTCTGATTAATTTCAGCTGCATAGTCAACTTTGATATACTTAGTTTAAGTGAATTCTATTGTTGACTAAATGGAAAACATGGCAGCTATTGTTGAAGGCCCGTGGGTTTTTTTCTGAGAAGTTAAATTTACTACTATGAGAGTGTTAGATGCGCATGCTTGTCTTAAAATAATAGTGACTTGTTGTGCAAAACAGAACCCATGTCAGACAGCCTGCACCACAGATCTGCTCAGCTAAGTTTAAATAGTTGTGGTAGCAAAAATACCCGCCTTCTTTAACTCAACGGCTACATACGTTGCATCTTCTGATTTATTTTCAGCGTCCCCACCTGGTATGTATTATGTAATAATAAAATGTGCAAAAATGATATTAACAGTGACATAAAAACACACAAACACCTACCATTCCTCTTCCTGGGTATCTTGAACATAGCACAAGTTATATCCTTTGGAAAAGTGACAGTTTTATTCTCCAAGGCTGCAATAATGTAAAAAGGAAAAACAAGTGAACCATAAATCTTTCTTTGTTGTGAAACTTTTGCAAAAAACAAACCTGATAAATTTCTAACTGGATATTGCTTTTATTTTGTAAAAACTGATCAAGGATCCGGGGTCTAATTTTTAAATAATTGTACAGGGTCCATAAAATTTGAGGGTTTTTTTCTCTCTGCTTTTTTAAAGTGATTTTAAACTTGTGCAGCCAATTATATTTCACTGCTGTTGTGTTTTGCAATCATTTGATCCCAACAATAAATTAATATCCAGCCTAGGCGGAAGTTCAACTAAAGAAACTCGTTGCTCTCCTACATCCAGCTGCGACACAGCCAATCAGCTTTGAACCACACCTCCACGAAAGCCAATTGGCATCCAAAGTTCATCTTAAAAGGCCTTCAATACTGTCTGCCCCTGTGTGCAGGCAGTGGTTGCGCTCTGTGACTTCATTCAGATGACCGCATTTTAACCCACCTCCAGCCCCTCCTCCACCATCGTAGCTAAAGCTTCATCAGAGTATCATTCCTCCCGGACTCTTACTGCGTTCCCTGTCTCAACCGCCATGTTGAGCCTGGTTCTGCCAGAGGTTTCTTCCTAACGGGGAGTTTTTCCTCTCCACTGTCGCTTCATGCTTGCTCATCATGGACAGCTTCTCCCAACCTGTGTTATCCAACTGGACTTCCATCTTCCAGGTCCCTGAGTGAATCTCTAGTATCAGCTCATGCAGTCCACTGGATCTCCCCAAAAAGCTCAGCAGACTGTCTCACTAACCAGCAGTTTACAGACTGACCAACATTATAGTTCTCCACTCTACCACCAGTTTCAGGCCTGGGGGGGAAAACAGCCCTATTCTTTGCTCCTGTTTGTGCACATCAATCAAAATTAAGCACTATTTTTTCTGCCGAGGTCTGAGTGCCAAAGACAAAGTAATTGTATCAATACATTTCTTTCCGTAAAAGTTTAAAAAAAAACAATCCACTGGGCTTGGGTTTCCTTGGAATGACTATGATCTGGATGACTGAGACTCTTCACCAGCATTATACATTTCTTCTAATTCGCTTTTCTCTTCATGTGAGTTTTTCAGATTGAAGTATGTTTAGTAGGCCCCAGGCAGAATGATACATTCCTATGAATGATTGGCAAGTTCTAAAAAGCTCTATATTATTAAGTAGAATTCATAATATAATAACTGCTTGCAAAGTTAAAGGAGAAGTTCGGTTTTTTACACTTTAAGCCCATTTTCTGTAGTGTCCAGGATGAAATCGAATGATCGACACCAAAAGTTTTGACAATTGGTCCTGTCTTGCTTTTTGCTCATTTAGAATCACCCCCTGGCTGCTTTAGAATGGCTTGTATGAGAGCATGTCCGATAATGTCCTTAAAACAACCTTAAACGTTCTTTTTTTTAAAATATGCTACTCACCCGTGTCGTCAGCGCTGTTCAATGACGTTCCAAAAAAAGTTTCGTGAAGAAAAAACGCTCCTGTAGTGTTTTATTTAGCATTTTGTAAATCCCATTGAGTTCTGTAGGAATAGTCAATATTCCGCTGCCACCGGAAACGGAAATGGGGCCTGTTTACACAGTTGTAGTCTTTTTCGCTTCACTCTGTGTAATCCGACGCCGAGAATCAAGAATCCACCTATCGTATTCCATTTTCAGAGTTTTTAAAAGTGTTTAACAGAGACGCTAGCACCTCGACGCCGGAGTACACAGAGTGAAGCGAAAAAGACTACAACTGTGTGTAAAGCAGGCCCCATTTCCGCTTCCGGTGGCAGCTTGAATATTGACTATTCCTACAGAACTCAATGGGATTTACAAAATGCTAAATAAAACACTACAGGAACGCTTTTTTCTTTACGAAACTTTTTTTGAACGCCATTGAACAGCGCTGACGACATCTCGGTGAGTAGCATATTTTAAAAAAAAAAAAGAACGTTTAAGGTTGTTTTAAGGACATTATCGGACATGCTCTATGCAAGCCATTCTAAAGCAGCCAGGGGTGATTCTAAAATGAGCCAAAAGGCAGAGACAGGACCAATAAAACAAAATTTTGGTGTCGATCATCTGATTTCATCCTTGGACACACAGAAAATGGGCTTAAAGTGTAAACCGAACTTCCTTTAATCAGTTAATTGACAGTTTTCCCATTCTGTAGAGATACATCACCATGCTTAAAAAAATAGATTCATGAATCTTGTGAAAGGCTAGCTTTACCTTTGTATCTCTTGTAGAGAATTAGTCCAATAAACAGGAACAGGAGAGTGAAAATGGTACACAACCATATGGTGAGTGTTGGAGGCTGTGTCTCTTCATTAGATCCTAAAAGAAGATTTAACATATTTTGTTAGAGACCAATAATCAAGGTTTAAATTATAGGGCCAGTTTTAGCCGCTTTTTGTGTCTCAAACAATCCTTTGTCATTTAGACCAAATTTAGCCGAATGATTAATCCTGATTAGTTTATAGTACACATGTATAACTAAAGATGTGTTAAATATCAGTTAATTTTGTTCAAACCTATAATTAGAACTTTAAATGCAGCCATCCATTCATACCGATGGATTCATAAAAGTAACAGTTCCAGACTGAAACATTGAGCGTCATCCGAGAAGCATTCACATGGACATATTCATTCTTAACAGCACTGTACAGTTTTACTCGCATTTGTACCTAAAATTAGCTTGGTGCGAGTACAGATTTCACCCCTTTCATTCGCATTTTGCTCCTCAAATGACTGGATTTAGGTAAGATATCCGTTAACCTTTTATTAAAAAGCCAGAAAGAGAAGAAATTTCCAAATAGTAAAATGGTAAATTTGTATGGGGAGGATACTTAAGGAACCAGTTATGAGCTGTTACTGTTGCTTACAGATTTCCAGCAGTAGGGGGGAAGAGATCTAAACCTGAAATATATATAGATACCCTATTAGTTTGGACCCTAATGTCAGAAATATTGATCACTGCACTCGCAGCTGGGATGTCGGTATCGGGGTGATACTGGTTTAATTAGCTATTTTGTCAAAAAATAAAAAAAAAACAGTAAGTATGAGATCAAGCTAAACCAATATAGCATGATTGGGGTGGTAATTATACAGATTTACATTACTCTGGAACAAGTGTTAACTTGTTTTTTAACTCAGAAATTGATTGCATATGTTACATCTACAGCAACAACAGCCATTCAAAATGGCCCTTACCAGTCTAATGGCTTCACTGTAACTCCTAGCAAAATCCCCTCCAACTTCCAGCCACTGGAGTATCCCCCTCTTTCTGGGTGTGAAAATGTTTATACTCTGACTACACCATTTCAATGAATTACAGGTTCTCCTTCTTTTTAGAGCTTAATGTCCACAAAACATGACAGAAAGAGTATTTTTGTACAAAAACTGATCTTTAAAAAGGAATTGTAAGCGACCAGCCAAGGACCCATCAAAGAAAGTGGGGACATGTTGAATGCCTACTACCGTAGCATGCCCCAAAGGCTTTAAGGGGACTTCCAGTAAAGACGTGCATACCTTCCTCTTGTTGTGATTTAACAACAGCCAGCCAGCTTTCGGGAGATTCTCCAGCGTGTGAAAATGTGCACATGTAGAGTCCTTCATCAGACTTTGAAACATTTGAGAGGGTCATATAAGGTTCAAAGTAGGTTCCAAGGTATATGTCATTTTTATAAAAATCACTAATATGTGCCCTCTCTGTGTTCTTATTGATGCAGTGAAGAATCACATCAGATCCTTCCTTCACTGGTTGAGCAGAAAAATTTAGGATCACTGGACCATCTGTGGGAAGGCGGGGGAGACATTTGAAAAGTGTTATACCATTGCTGACATGCTTATTTTAAATAGATATAAAAGGCTTGACACACCTCTGTTAAGTGCCAGATATATATGATGCAAATACAATTAGATCAAGGTAAAAGTATTGAACCCATACAGTAGCAGCCATTCAAAATTTATGAATTTTAACCACTTCCTATTTTTTCATTTCTTTTCTCACTTTACATGTGTTAGGTCAGATTAAAGTGACATGCTCAAATGTGATTTATGTTTCAAATTTTGTATTTCAAATATTGGCATTTTTTAGCCTAGTAAACTAGCCCCACCCACCAGTTACCAAAATATTTTTGCCTGCGAGTGGTCTAGCCTTGATCAATATCCCAGGCCCTAGAATTAACAGGTCAATCACAACGCAGAGATGTGCTTTGAATTTTCGGGTGCAAAGCGGGCAGGGTTCGAGGGCGTGACGACAAATCTGCGCGATGCTGGAAGAAGCACAACATGGAAGATGTCAACAACTATTTAACAGTTCTTGTTTGACTCAGCTTTGGAATCAGTTTTGGGAGGATTAGACTTCGGGTTTTCATTGAAACGTGAGCAGGAAGAGGCTCTACACTAGTGGCCTGTGCGGGACAGATTTTTCAGTCCTGCGCCCGCCCTCTCCCACAGCGTTCAGTCCGGCTCCCGCAAAGAATTATGATTTTCAGTCCCGCTTCCACCCGCATCTGTAATAGTTTGTCCCGCTCCCGGCCGCAATTACCATATGATTCCGACATTCGCCTACTGCTCAAGGCAATTCATGTAATTAGTTTGAGGACTTAAACACGCTGTGCTTAGCTGAACAAATTACTGGCCGGTTCTTCACTGCATAGTGCATGACGCCCATTAGGTGGCATGAGCTGCTAATAATTTATGACTTCATTTTACATTTTATTCTACGCTTTAAGACACGTTTTTAGTTCGCAGGACTTCCGCTTATCACCACTCCCGCGCCGCACTGCTTTGCATTGGGTCTCGTGAGTCCCGCAGGACTCCCGCAGGAGTGCAGGGCTCTACTCTATGCTCATTAATTTTTTAAGGACATATTCGCTATTTTACCAACATGCTGTTTGTTCATACTCCCCCACCAGCTTCCTTTCACGCTTCCTACGTCACAGTCAGTTGCGCTCATTGGTCAGAGCATTGGCCAATAGGCAGAGACATAATTTGAAAAACAACAGGATGTTCTCATCAACAATCTTCTGATGTCTCATTTATCTGGACCAGACTAAATTAAATGTTTAATCTCACATTTAGTCTGGTTTATCAGGCTAACATTTTGCAATAGTGTGTACATTGTGAAAAAATCTAAAGCAGTATTCTTTAGAAATTTTAAAAACACACTGAAATAATTTGATATACTCAAACCTGTTACAGTAATGTTGAGAGAACGGCTTCTTACTCCTTCATGATTTTCACACCAGTATTCTCCACTATGCCTTTCAAAGGTAAAATCAATAGTGCAGGTTGGAGCTGGGCAGACATCAGAAACATTTTCTGGACTAATTTTGTTGGGTTTTCTCATCACTCTCCATACATCCATTCCTTTGTCTCTGCCACAATTTAGACGAACAGACTCGTGCTCAAAGAACTGAAGTCTGTCTGGATAGATAATGGGAAAAGCTGTAATGATAAAAAATATCTGATAAAAACGATTATATAATCTTAATTAAAAAAAATGTGCAAACTTTTTCTTTATTAGGGCAATTTTGGTTACCCTATATTGTTTGTAAAAAAATATTTCTGCAAGATTTTTTTAACTAATTTTAAATAATTATTACTAATTCTTGAAAACATTGTAACAATGTTAGCAAAACAAATTTAAACAAAGCAGTTTCCAACTCACCAGATTTCTTAACAGAGTAACTCTGAGCAGGTTGGGTCGACAGTAAGGCAAAAATATTCATCACTGCAGCGAGATACAAAAAAGCTGAACATTCAAAGTAAAAAAGGAGAAGTACAGCAAAAGAAAAGGAAAACTGCTACATCTGTACTCACACATTAGGATGCAGATAGCTGGGACCTTCATGACTGATGCTAACACTGACTGACTAGGGTCTGACATTTCAACTTAGGTCAAATGCAGCTCAGAACTTCCTCTTCCTGCTTGGACTACCACTCAGTTCGTCAAAGATACAGTTTCTTGAAACATAAGTGTTGCATATGCTGCTGTAGGAGTACCTGTCTTTTAAACTAAACACACAAATCTTTAGGCTTTTGTTGTGAACATATGAAAAAAATATAAACGATAGATTTTTAAGCTCTTCGGAACTCAGCACTCTAAAAACAGCTTTGCATTGCCTTCTATTTACCTCAAGCATTTTGTTCCAGGGAGCAGGGAGGAAACAGAGGAGTTGATAAAACTCTGGGGGCAAAATTACCACCTCTTTACCAAGTCGAAAAATACTGCCACAGTCGAATGGAGGGAAGAGTTGAGGCATAATTCCATATACTTGTTGCATTTGTATGTAAAAGTCACACAAGTTAAAAGAAGTCCTGTTAAAACACCAACGTACAAATATAATCTTTTGATTACATTTAATGATGACCAGATGACACTTTTTGTAAATGTTATATTTGTGATAGTAGTAATCATAGTGTGTTTATCTCTTCTCATTTCTCTTGTGTAGATCAATCTGTGCAGAAAATGGGCCCTGAGGGAAAAGTTGAGCCACAACAGGCCAAAAAAACAGACAGGGCAGTGGGAAGCCTACTGCTGACACCTGGCCATGGTTTGTCCTCATGGATGAGGTATTAGGACAGAGGCCCTCTATTGCCCCACCTGTCCTAATTGGCCTCTATCCCTGATGACACACCAGGTGCTGCAGAGGCTGAGCAGCATCAGGGTGAAGATGAGGAAGAGAATGAGGAAGAGAAGAAGGAGTGACGAGTTGGCAGACGTAATGCAAAATGGCCGCTGAGAGGTGTGAATGTACAGATGAGCAGAGAGCGCATTCAAAATGCAGAAAAAGATGTCAAAATCAAAATGCTGGCGTCTAGAGTGACTGATCTGGAGCAGTACTCTCGTGTGAATGACATCATCATCACAGGATTGGAAACATGACATCGATCAAATGCCAGAGCCACGGCTGGGACAACTGGCGAAGATTCATCGGACGCGGAGTTAATAGCTGCGTCTCAATTCGCAGACTGCGTACTTCCGAGGACGCAGCCTACCTAGCCTACGGAGGACCCAGCCTCGGTAGGCTGCTCCGGAGGATCCTCAGCCGTTGGTAAATGGGACGGTCTAGCCTTTGGAGCACTTCCTGGTTACGTCACGACGTCATCACGTCTACACAAAGCCCTGGAAAAACCGCGCCATTAATCAGACGATTGATTGATTCTAGCGAAATGGAAACTGCAATTTTTACTTTATTTTATATTATTTACCTGATGATGGAGGAGGAGAGTCGGATTCGGCGGCAGCAAAACCAGCGACAAATATATTTGAGGCTGGCAGAGCGCAGTGGAGAGGTAACATTTACCTTTAATATTTTCCCCCACTAGGGTCTGCTAATGATCAGAATATACCAGTTATTTATCAAACACTTGTCAGCAGATTGACAAATATCATTTAATATCAAATTTTAAATATATATTTATAAGACTTGGTATAAGCTTGTTTGTAACTTTAGTAATTTGAATTGAATAGTTAAATGTTTACAATCCCTGTAAATAACTGACTTAAATCACCACTTTCACTATCACTAATGTTGTGTGGAGAAGGCAAACTGTATTATTGAGAAATAAATCCTTATTTGTCTAAATTGTTATCCACTTACTGCCTGATTTTATTTGCAATTATATAACAGAAAAATAATACAGGTAAAATAAATATAAAAACGAAAAAAAAGTTAAATAGTGGATCTAGATGAAGTAAAATAAGTAAAGGCCAGAATTGTTTGGTCCCAAATTGGCAACACCAGGCGTTAAGGGGTTAACATTCACTAGAATTGTATCAGCTAAAATGAAATTGCTGTCATCTAATCCTGTTCTCAACCTTCATCTCTCTATCCAGACCAGGCCGATGTACTGCCGGATGAACCTAAATGTTCCCGTTCTCCAGATATTTTTTAATAATGAAGACACCAGACCAGACTTTCGGCTGAGCAGAGAGTCTCTGGCGGTGCTGCTGGACCTTCTCTGCCAGGAAAGAAGACATGGATGGGGGGCCACAATAGAGACCTTGGTCTTCCTCTTCTGGCTAGCGAGTGGGGCATCCTACAGAGTGGTGGCTAGGGTGTTCGGGATGCCTCGCTCCACAGTTCACCGCATCGTCCACCGGGTTACTGAGGAGGTGGTGGCCATCCGCCACCGAGTCATCTGCCTCCCGAAAACTGCAGAAGACCTGGCAGCAGTAACCCAGGGGTTTGAAGGGCTGGCAGGACACAGAGCTTTTCTGAAAGCTGCTGGAGCGATCGACGGCTGCCATGTGAGGATCAAGCCTCCAAGCGGTCCTGATGGTCACTGCTAGGAACAGGAAACTGTTCTCCTCCATCATTCTGCAGGCAGTTTGACCATCAGGGCCGCTTCATGGACACGTACGTGGGCTGGCCGGGGTCGGTGCATGACTCCAGAGTGCTCCGGAACAGCCCACTGTACAGGCGGGCCATCTACCCTCCTCCGGGCCACTTCATCTTGGCAGATGGTGGGTACCCGTGTCTCCAACACCCACTCCCCCTCATCACTCCTTTCAAGCGGCCGGTACAAGGTGTGGGAGCCCTGCGCTTTAACAGCCATCATTCCAGGGCACGCTCCATCATAGAGCGTGCCTTTGGGATGATGAAGACGAGGTTCAGGGCCATCTTCCTCCAAGCGCTGGAGGTGCACCACACCTTTGTGCCTCAGGTATGTTACTAAATGAGAGAATTATTGCTTATAGATAAATGATAAAAAGCTTTAAATTAATTTCTTCAAATATACTATAAAATGTTTTTGTCTTTTTTTTTCTACAGGTCATAACGGCATGTGCTGTCCTGCACAACATCTGCCTGGGAGCTGGTGACATCATGGCCCCAGAGGATGAAGAGCAGGACGACATGCCAGAGGATGAGGAGGGGAGAACGTGGTTGGAGGCAGTCAGTGGTGCTCACTGGCGGACCAGCTGTCTGCCGAGGTGTCTGCCCTGGAGGAGGGTCTACCCGACCACAATTACATTTAGATGGCAAGTAGAATCACATTTTAGCTGTTCTCATTTCAGGGTTATTAAAACAGTTGTAGTAAAGTCATTTTCTGCGTCTTCTTAAACATTTTTAGTAACATGGCAGCCGTCGATTGGGTCAGCCCTTCAAACCCTGATGGACGATGTGGTGAACAGTGGAGAGAGGCATCCCCCCCACCCCCCAGATGATGTCCCACTCGCAGTCAGAAGACTCCAAGGTCATCTGTGTGGCATCCCATCCAGTCCAGCAGCACCACCAGGGACTCCTGCTCAGTCGAAATTGTTTATATATGTTTCTTTTATATCTTCTGTAAATAGTAGTTAAAATTGACTGTAAATAGTTTAAAATATTTTTTAATAGTTTGTTTATAATTGCATCTCAAAAAATAAATTGATGTTGTCACTGAGAAGTTGTTCTATGTTTACTTAAATTGTCAAGAAGTGATGAAACAGATGATGTAAAAAGGTTAAAAGACTTTAAGAACACACCGACAACAATAACTTTGATAAACGATTTAATCATTTAATTTAATAACAGCAACACATAACTTGAACTTGTAAACACAGCAACAACCAAAAAAAAAGAACACACCAACAAAAATTAACTTCTGTCCACCATCCTCTCCAATAAATTAAACAGTCTGTCCATCCTTTCCCGGCTCTCTCTTTCTCTTCTCTCCTCCGCCTCCCTCTGCCATCTCATATCCTCCCTGATCAAATCAAGCAACTCGTCACTCCTCCTTCTTCTCTTCCTCCTTTCCCTCCTCTCTCTCTGGCCTCTCATCCTCACTCTCTTCCTCGTCATCGCCCTGATGCTGCTCAGCCTCTGCAGCACCTGGCACTGGTGTGTCCTCAGGGATGGAGGCAATTAGGACAGGTGGGGCAACAGAGGGTCTCTGTCCTAATACCTCATCCATGAACACAAACCAGGGCCAGGTGGCAGCAGTAGGCTTACCACTGACACAATGCCCTGTCCCTGGATCTTTGCATTCCTATAGTAGAGGAAAACAATTTTTGTCAACAGATGCAATTTTCTGTAGTGTTTCTTTAAAGCTAGAAAAAAGGAGTGTTTCATGATTTGGATAGATTAATGACATTCTACAGAAAAAGAGACAACTTTAGAATAATAACTTTGAGATTACTTTTTTCAAGCTAATTCAAAGTGTAAATGAACCTGAATATAATATATGTAAGATGTCATTTCCCTACACATTTTACACACCCATCCATCCATCCATCCATCCATCTCTCTCTCTGCTCATATATATATATATAACTATATGTGTGTGTCCACTTTTTTTTTGGCCTGTTGTGGCTCAACTTTTCCCTCCAGGCCCATTTTCTGCAGGATTGTTCTAAACAAGAGAAATGAGAAGAGATAAACACACTAGGATCACTTCTATCACAAATATAAGATTGATAAAAAGTGGCATCTGGGCATCATATCATGTGATCAAAAGATTATATTTGTACGTTGGTGTTTGAACAGGACTTCTTTTATCTTGTGTGACTTTTACATAGAAATGCAACATGTATATGGAATTATGCCTCAACTCTTACCTCCAACCAACTGCTGCAGTATTTTTGGCGCCGGTAAAAAAATGGTCACAGAGTTTGATCAACTCCTCTGTCTGCTCCCTGGAACAAAATGACATGTAAAGCATATTTCTGTTATGTCAACAGGCAAAATTACTGTTCTGTATAATTACGCCGGCATTGTTCTTCAAGTGAATTATACTTTAAACCTTATTTTACTGTACTGTAAATTAACTATACATTATTGAGTATTAAAACAAAATGTTTACAGTATTAACAGCCCAGTACAGCTGGACTAATGTTATTTCTTCAGCTGCATTAAGCTTTGACAGTTCTAATCCTGTGTAATAAACTGTATGAGAATAAATAATTCCGATTAGTGAGGGCTATCAGCAAAGTTACAAGATGTAGGTTAATAATTGTGACATTTGTATGAAGGCTTTTAATTGTTGTTGAGCGTCTCGTATCAACAGGTTAGCTTTAAGCTTTAGCTTTAGCATTATCCTATCACATCCCGGTGGCTCCGTTACCGTCATGTATTTTAATACACATGTTCATTAAAATAAAACAAAAATAATACTCACATTTAAAAGTGTACTCCATCTTTCTACTGCCGGCGCTGCTGCTGCTTTCCATTTTTTCCGCCCTTTTTCTTTTCTCTCTTCTTCTCCTTCTTCTTCTTCTTCAACAAAAAAAAGAAAAAGAAAGCGCGCAAAGCACCTCGGGAAATCTAGTGGGGAGGCGAGGCCACTAAGGACGGTAGCGATGCATCCTCAGAATTCGGGGAAAAGGAGGACGCATTTTAAGGCTGCATTTTAAGCGTCCTCAGAATTTTTGCCAAATGGGACTCGCGCCTCCGTTGTGGCGTCACGACGTCAAAATGCCTCGCGGAGTGGGGAGTCAGCCATAGGCTCTGTTAGAAACATGGACTGCATCCTCAGGGCCAAGCGGTCTACTGTACCTAGACTGGATCCTTAGAGTCCGTGAAAACCAGGAGACCAGAAGTGTTTGGCTGTGAATTGAGCTTAGGTCCACCCCGCCGGCGGGCTTTACGCTGTGGCTCTGTTAGCAACCATGCAAGATGACACACAAAGCATGAAAAGAATGAATACCAAAGTTTTCAAAACTGCTTTGTTTTATTTATTGACTTTTTTATTATAAAGTGAACAAGACTACCTCTCACAAGAATCAGGAGTGGAATAAAGAAGCCAACCACCGGGAGCAGGAACAAATAAAATCAAATGTAATGATAGAAACCTTAGTCAGTTAAATAACCCGTTGCTGTCATTCTGCACATCTCTGATGTTGCTGCTACATTTGCAAATATCCATTACTGTAAAATGTCCATAGCTGCATATTGGTTATTTATTCTCCAGTTTTATATTGTTAAAAACACTTTACAGTATTTTATTGTTTATATTTTAACTGTTCCCTATTATGTTATTCTTAGACATTTTTTCTAAGGTCCACATTTGTGTGACCATTTTTCAATAATCTTTCTGCTGCTGTAAATTTGCCCATTGTGGGACAATAAAGGGATTTTCTATTCTATTCTAAAAAGGGGATAGAAAGATATTAAAGTAAATCTAAACAATGTATGAAATAGATATCTGCAAAATCTCTAATATTCAACAACAAAAAATACTTAGTTAAGCATATTGTGCAAAACAGCAATAAAAAGATAAAAAATCCTATCAGATTTATAGTTCCCACCCTGCAGATATATTAGAATCTGTCCTTAAATTCCAGCCAAACCCATTTACACAGTAACAGATTAAAACCTTTTAGATAAATCAAACATTACGCCACATATCTGACTCTATAACCATTAAAACAACTATTTTCATTCATTTCAGACGGAAATATTCACAGACTGGATTATATTAAACTGAACTTCCAATTTTCACCACTGTTCCGCGCCAAGTAACCTTTCCTCTGATCACAGAGCAGCTGGCTTGCTTGGTCTCATAATGAATCCTGGGTAAACCAAGGATACTGAGGATACATCTGACACGTCCTTCACATTTTAAGGCTGCATAACGAGGAGTCTTGGAATCTGACCAGACTTCGGCGCTGCGCTATAACATCATCGTCCTTCTAATCTGGCCTTCTAAGGACGCAGCACATGAATTCAAACAGAATTTTTTCGATTTTCCTCCTTTCATTCAGTCAGACTGAAAGTGTCCCTTTGAGAAGATGCATAGAGTTAATGCTCCTCAGCAAACAGACAGACCATCATCTCCAGACCTAAACAGAGGAACATTTCCAGTTTCCATCCACCTGAGGCTGTTTCCATCATTTCTAGGTGTGTTACTGTGTGAATGAGGATCAATGGGATTCAGCTCCATCGTTCAGGTTTAAACCATTAAAGCTCTGAAACAAACATCAACAGCAGCTGAGGTTCAGGGTAGAATCTGGACGCTTCCAGGAGGTTCTTCATCAAACAGGAAGCTCCAGGTTTTAGAACTAGATGTAATGTAATAATGTTGAAAACTGCAGAGGTAGATCAGTTTTAAACAGACCTTATGAAGTTCTGCCCAGAAGGGTCTAACCACTGAGCATTCCCAAAAGATATTCCAATGATGGGCTTCCTGGTGTCCAGATCGCCTCCAACACACAGCTTCACCTCCAGTAAAATGTGTCTTTTGTTTTGGTGATAAAGAAACGGATCAAACACTTCCATCCAAAGTCTCGCCATGAATGAGAGTTGGTGCATTTCCACTGGGATTAACAAATGTCAATCCAATCCTCCTCAGTTATCATCAGATTACCCCCCCTTTCCCAATATATGCGTCTAAGATTGTCAGTGGGATTTTGTTGGAAACAGTAGGCCTTTGTAAGTTTTAGAGATGGCTCCCTTGTTAGATTTTCCTTGATAAGCATCAGTAAAGATTTTTATTATGGGGTCATTGAGGTCTTTTCTTTCTGAAATGTTCAAATCGACAAGCATTACCTGGAGGTCTTAAAGGTACTTTTGCACGATCTCTAGATTAACAGCGAAAAAAAAACACCTCAATGCTTGCAAATGTTTTTGAAACTACCCATTTAAATGCTTTGTCCCTATTGCATTCGACACTTGTCTCCTGTTTTATTTGACACAGATTTGGTTCATTTGTATGCTTGTCGTTTCATTTAAATCATCTTCCTATCATTTTCGACATTTCCTCTCTGATTGTAATTTAATCACTTTCACCTGTCTCCTTTTCTCTCGTCCAGGTAACACGTATTCTAGAACTGCTTATATTGGGAATCCATTTGGGAATTCCCTTTATTTTTCCATCAAGCTTGGAAGGATGGGTTACACAGATTAATTAGGGGTCTGAATGCTGAGCGGCGTAAAAGTAAATCTTTAAAATTAGGTAAGGAACATTCCCTTTTGCTTTCAGGGAATTTACTTAAAGTAAACATTCCGAAATCTAGGAAGAACTTGGAGACAACTGGCAACGACATGAAAAAGATTGTTTCAGGCATATGACCATGAAAAACCCATTTACTTCGTCCATGAAGTTTTCATTGCTTTCAATTCCATCATTGAGAATTACAATCAATTAAAAAACATCCTGTCGATTCGCCCTTAATTTGCTTTCAATCCCGGATGCTCACACGGGGTCAAGAACTAAACTGGTGGGTGGTTTCAAGGGAGAGGTATAACTTCCGAAATGCAAAAGCAGAAACTTCACACTTCTAGAGGAGAGTCAGATTTCTTTAATACATTATTAAGACAAAGGCTTTTACCAAGTTAAAGCAGGTTCAAACTGATCAGTAAAATAACAGCAACATCATCAATCTAGTTTATCTTTTTTAAACAAACATGTTTCATCATTTTTAGGACTTCAATTTCCCTGAACTACTTTTATTTTCATCTGAATTTGTCTGTTTATGGAATATATCTAACCAATAAAACCATTCAGCTAAAACCTTCTAAGTCTCAAAAATAAAACATACAACATCTATAGCTTCCTTGTTGTATAGGCAACAAAATTTGGCTTCATCTGTAAAAAGAATAATTTTGTTTGCACTTTATTATGTTTATTCCCTTTATTACAGAAAAAAGACATTTTTTTTGTAAAACATTTTTAGGGCAGCCCATATAATTAACTTTCATATGTTCACATCCACATATTCACCCAGGACCTGTGAATATTTACCAGGTTTTACAATATAACACCTTATCTGTTCTAGTTTCTATATAAACAGAGCTGTTAATTAATGGCTTTATCAAAAGACCATGAACCTGTTATTTTCTCACATAATCAGGTGAAGGAGTTACTAGATAGACATTTTATCACCAGTCAAACATAGAAAACACGCCTCTACTGTTCATTCCTGTGATTGTCTGCTTCATGTGACATATGTGGAACAGATGGGTTTCCACATCAAGCATGAACAATTTCATCTCATCTGAATTACCTTCTCATTTAAAACGTTGTCTCAAATCATTCAGGAGAACATCTCACACCAGGTGTCGTCATATGTTTTAGTCAAACTACTTTTTTCAGTAAACTTCTTCTTACAAATGTTTACAGGAAACAGACTTCTCACCTCGTGAATTCTCATGTGTTTATTAAGTTCAGACTTAGGGTAAAAGCGTTTTTCCACAGGAGACATTCAAATGGTCTCTCCCCTGTGTGAATATAGGTAATGACGAAAAATTACTTTTTGAGTAAAATTCTTAAAACAAATAATACAAAGAAAAAGGTTTCTCACCTGTGTGATTTCTGACATGTTTATAAAGACTAGATTTCTGAGTGAAGCTTTTCCCACAGGACAGACATTTAAAAGGCTTCACCCAGTGTGAATGTTCTTGTGTTTAGTCAAACTTACTATTTTCAGTAAAAAATGGTTTTTCCCTGTTGAATTCATGTGTGTAAAATGATGTAAAATTCTTGTTACAAATGGAAAAAAAGGTTTCAAACCTGTGTGACCTAACGGATCAAGAGTAGATTTCCTTTAGTGAAGTTTCTTTTTTCCACAGAACAGACATTCAAAAGGTTTCTTAGTTCTTAGGACTATTAAATTGCCTCTCTGAGTTTTTTTCCACAGAACAGACATTCAAAAGGTTTCTCTCCCCTGTGTGAGTTCTTATGTGTCTATTAAGTTTAAATTTTGTTGTGAACATTTTTCCACAGGACAGACATTCATAAACCCTTCTGACCTGTGTGAGTGAAGGCCACACAATTTTTTGTAGTTATTCTCCCCATGTCAACCATGGAAAGGTTTCTCCAATATCTTCATCCTGCTGCTGCAGAACAAGCTGCTCTTCCTGCTCAATTTATGGGGAGCCCATGGTTTCCTTTTTTTGTCCAGGGATGTTCTGGTTTTTCTGCTTTTTCTTTATCTGCAGAGCTTTTGGTTCCTCTTGGTCCAAACTGGAATTCCTCTCATGTCCACAGAGCTGCTGGTCAGGAAATCACGCACCCTCTTTTCCAACATAATCCCTCTTGTAGGGTCTGGAAGACAAAACAGCAAAGAAGACTTCTGTGTGGTGGTTAAATAAATGACACCTCACATAAAATAATCTAACTCTTCCCTTGAGTTTGAGGGCGGTGGATCCTGGCAACTTGGATATATGAAAGTTGATTATAATTATTAAAAGAAAGTAAAGCATTTACATGGAACAGCACAGTGTAAAATGAGGGAATAATGAGAACTTTCCACAACCTCAGCAACGCTTCCTGATCACCTCTACCTGGAAGAGACATGCCCCAGCTGAATGTGTGTCCAGAGGTTGAGCTGATTTTAGAAAGTGATTCTAATAAAATTTCTATGTTCTAATCATATAATGAAAAACACCATAGTAGAAAGGAAAACGGGTCTAAAAAAATACAAGCCATCTGGGTAGCTTCCTCATTTTTTGCTAAAAAATGTAGCAATGAGTAAGGGGCTATATCTTTTCTTCTTTTAAAAAATTTTTGAACCGTAAAAGGAACTGGGGTACAGACTGTATTTTTAGGCAGGGTGTGTCCTGCAAACCATAAATGGCCTGCAAGGCCTGGATGATGAGGACCTTCAGTCGCTTTCATGGAAATGCAGCATCTCATTCTGGAAACGCTAAAAGAGGCAAGTTTTTGCTTATTTGGGAACTCTTGTCTGGGTTTCCGTAATAGAACAGCAAAGTAACTGAGCCACATCACTAAAGAGGAGGAAACTTGCTTTCACTGCAGAATAAAAAAGGAGGGTTGATCAATAGAGGGCATAAAGGAGGGGGCAGATGGGTTAACTATATTTTAT
>JAGKQL010000050.1:140210-160417 GCA_018398635.1 Cyprinodon brontotheroides | reverse complement strand
ACTGTATTAGTTTACAGGAACTAATACAGTGACAGTGTTTACAGTGCAAACAGACATCGTATTAGTTCCAGCAAAGCAAATAATACCTTCAAGCACACTTGCTGAGGTTAACGGAGCACAACAAAGAATATACAGCAAGGAGGAGCCAGAACAACAGTTTGTACCAAAACCCCCATATTTATTTAGTTTTTGTCTTATCAAAAACCCATGCTCCGCAATCAAGGGAATTACTTCACCCATTGTCAGAAAACTAAGGGGGGGCTGTGTCTTGAGTACAATAAACAGACCTCCAATATGTAGACTTTACAATAAAATACACAGGACATTTTTCCATGTAAAATGTACTTACATGAAAGAGAAATTTAATCAGGCAAAGATGAAATTGTTTCGATGTCAAAAAAGAATGAACATTGCAGCATGAAAAAGGGGAGAACACTTTTCTGCAAAACTAAAACTTTTGTAAAAAAAAACTTTGTAATTTTATTTAACCTGACTGTCTGAAATAAATCTAAAGCATTAACATTTTTGAAAAAATGTTATTTGAGTTAGATTTAAAAATGACAGAGATCTCTTCAAGATCTATGTATATTGCTATCAAATAAACCTGGAGAGACCCAAAAAGAGAAAAGGCTGCAATTAGAAAAAATTGACATAAAGAAATGAAAGAAATCAATCGTTGGAGCTTAGACCCCGAAAGAAGTCATCAGTTATTTGAACAATTCATCAAAAATATTTATTGTTTTAATAACTATTTTTAATCAATTTTTGATAAGCTTTGTTATTCACTAAACGTATTGTTAGAGTGGCTTAGGTTATCCTGAGCTATCTCCACAGTTATGCTGCTATAACCTTAGACTGCTGGAGGACATAGGTACCACTTTTTATTATTCTTCCTTCTATTTTATTCTCCCATTCTGTAGTGTTTGTTGGTTCAGCCCCTAACTTAACGATCTCTATGTTTTTCCTGTCATAATAGCTCAATCTGTTAATCTATTCCTGTTTCACTGTGACACTATCCTGGAAAGAAATAGCAAGTATTCTACTAGCTTCAACACCTTTGATTATAGATGTTCGAGTTGTGTAAGATAATTTTTTTCTTTTTACTATGACTACCTGTATGTGGTCTCTTTCATCCTCTAAAGTGGTTGAACCAGCTCTGAGCTTGGATGTGTCTTTATTGGACGGGGCCACCGGAAGCTACTTAACAGTTACCTTTTGTATATCTGCTTCCTTTAGTGTATCTGCTTCCATCTCCTGCAAGCCCAGTCTGCTTCAGTATAAGGCTGCCAACACTGAGCCTGGTACTGCTGGAGGTTTCTTCCTGTTAAAAGGGAGTTTTTCTTCTCTTTCACTACATGGACACTCGGTGCGGGAGACTGCTGTTGAGTCCATAGGCCTTATGCAACAACATTTTTGTATTCTAGTCTTATTTGTCTTACTTTTCCTCCATCTGTCTGCTCTTACCAACTCACCAATTGAGATTCCACAAACGCTCTTAACCCCAGTAAATTATCTTAGATTATCCGCATACAGTAAACATGATGCAATCCGTCAGCATGTAAGGGGGCAATTGTTACTGAAAATGTACATTTGCATTGAAACACGAAGGATATATATAGAAACGCATTTTGGATTCGTCTGCTCGCAAGGGACTTAATCTCCATAACCTCGGAAACGCACCTAACATTGAATTTCTTAGGCAGTGTTCTTCCCATGCCTCCCCCATGGAATTCTAGGGGAGGCTTTAACATGTAAATGAACATGCTGTGAGCTATATTGAATAGAATTTGTTGCAGGGGGTTTTACCCCCCTGCAACCCTGGTTTAAGAAAAATCTCTGATACAAAGAGATCAGGTATAGCCTCTACATTTTAGCTTGAATTGATTTATTTAATTAAAGTATAGAGACCAAAACAGATCTTTAGCTGACAGAGCAATACATTTAGAGCAGTAATTATTTTTTTTAAATTTGCATTTAAGATAAAAAATAAAATGTTGTCTGTCAATATGCTCAATTCACAATTACTTAAGTGGAAAAGTTTCAAGAAATGATTCTGAGATGATTCACTTTATAACATGGCGCATTATCCTGTTGGAAGTAGCCATCAGAAGATTGGTACACTGTGGTCATATGACATAGGTCAGCATGCTAAATTGGTTTTATGGCCCAAAGTGTGCAATAAATATCCCCAAATAGATGGTAGAAATACATCAGGCTCAGTATAGCCTAATATAGACTCTTACATTTTAGCTTGAATTGATTTATTTAATTAAAGCATACGTTAGATTACTGTGTATGCAAATGTTATGCGTAAAAAATACACAAAATAATTTACTCCAAAAAATTTTTTTTAATCAGAATCAGTTGGCTGTAATGGTTAATTTTTTTTTAGATTTCCACTTTTTTTTTTTTTTTGTTATTGAATATATAAGAAAACAATAACAATCTCAAATAACAAGTCAATAACAAATATTTCAATACAAGAAGAAATATCACACCACCCCTGCTTTTGAAAAATAAAATTGTCGCACAGTGCTATGAAAAGAAGTTAAAAATAAAATAAATAAAAAATAAAATAAAATAATAATAGGTAGTTAAAGTAAATTAATCGCGGGACTACAATTAACTGAAATACCTCAATTAACTCAAAATGTAAATTTAATTGCATTTAAATTTTGATCTCTCAGACATCTTTTGAAAAGGAAAAGTTCATTTTGAGAGCAGAGATTGAGAGGAAGCATTTTGCATAGCGATATTTATGGATATAATACTTTTTTACAATTATTAGAATATTACTAAAAACTCCAAAATCTTACATGTATATATATATATATATAAGGGGAGGCTATACATACATATGGCTGCTGGTTGCTGGTGCTATGTGTGTTGCTGGGATATGGGAGCATGTTGGCTGGTTGCTGCTAAGTTTAATACTTTTTACATTCATAAAAAAAGATGTTTAGTTGTTTCCAATTGAGTTGTACAAAAGCCACAATTCTCAACATTAAACTTAAATCTCTCTAAAAACTCATTTGAAGGATATATGTTATTTATTATTTTAAATTGTAATTTTTATATATTTAGGAGGAATTGGGAATTTCAAATAATTTGTCCTAATTTTGACTATCATAGATTTCTTAAAATTTTGTAAGAGAGCTGTGCTTTTGTTCTTCCTGGGTACATATTATTTATAGAATATTGATTCAAAACTTGTTGTTGCATTTATTATCTCTAATGTCCACCTGCTCAAATTCAATCTTATGGAGACAAACAATTGCAATTGCAAACAATTTATAGGTGCATTACCGCCACCTTCCAGAATGGAGCGACGCTGAAAACTCTTCTCGCGAGTCCTTCCAGATAACAATGACGCCGTGATGTGATTGAGGAGCCTGATGAGCCTTCGCCCCATCGCCCAATCACGCGCCAGAGCTTTTGTGCACTACGACCCTCGCACCAGCATATTAGCAGACATGTTTGTGTTACTATACTCAGAAGAACTTCATCTCCAGTTACCGCGGTTTGTATTTTGTTGTTACGCGAACAATGCGGGCGGACGAAGCGAGGATGTGGAAACAGCTCTTTGACGCACCCAATCCCCTCAAATCGTACTCAGATGCGGAAGCAGTGGAGCTGCGCTGGACGTGAGTATGTGGGAATCTTGCAAGGGAGGGATGTAAAATACACGCCCGCTGGGTGCAAGTGCAATCGGACGCCGGACAGTGCAATGAACCGGACTGTCCGCCCCTAAAGCCGACCACATCTGGCCACACCCTAGAGCACAACTTTATGGGATGTATACCAACCTCTGTGAGGAAATATGCGCACAACCTCACGCCTCACGTAACATATGTGTTCTGGATTACTGGTAGCTATAAGCAGCTAAGCAGCCTCAGTTTTAGCTAGGGTAAGCAGCACACAATCTACCCTAGCTAGGTAAGCTAAAAGCAGCGTAGCGCTAAAGCTTTGCCAAAGTGTATTTTTGTGATCTCACAGGGAGCGCATTATGTCAGCCTTAACAACCTCTGAGACCACTTGCAGGCAATGCTTATGAACCGGAGCAGGGTAAGATTTGGTGAAAAGAATATGCTTTCATTCTCTGGGTGGTAAAAGGACATGGATACGGATGGATGTGGCCCCACCTGCTGCTGTATTTCTTCCCTTTTTCACAGACTACAGTCAGCTTACACAATGAAAGGTGCATCTCCTCCTATTTGCTCTGAATTTTTGCACGATGCAAGCTGGATAAAGACTTGCACATTGTAAGTGTGACTTGTTTTAATAAGTGTTTCTTCTCCCTTCCCCTTGTTACAAATACTGTGACTCTTTATGCTTTTGATTTTATTCATACTCACTATTTAATGAGCTTGTGCTGCCTAAGACGTATTATGAGACGGTATGTGAAAGGGATAGGATACACTGGGCCAACACGCCATATATGCGCGAGCTACCCGCTCGAGTCGGGCTGCAGCTGAAAAGAGGGTAAAGCATCTGTATTTGCGACTATTTTTCGCGGTGCATTGATAGATGCTTGTGTCCATGTGGCGCAGGCGCGCCGATTCATGTTTTTCAGCTGCTGAAGGCGGTAGGCGCAACAGATGAGGAAGTGGAACTCTGTAAGTCCGCCACCGCTGACCCTCATGTCCGACGCAAGAAGATGGCGCTGCCGGGCGGTGTTCTGGATGGATTGTACGGTCGCCGCCATTTCGTAGGCCGGATCTCACTGAACTCTGTGTTAAGCTGCAGTCCCGTTAGAAGCTGCCGAAGTACAGGGCCACGCATTGTAGTAGGCGCCTGCACATCGGACCTGCCTCGAGGGAATGCTTGCCAGTTACCCAACCCCGAGAAGCAAACGGACCGCTCACGGAGTTGTAATTTTTAGATACGCATGTGTTTGGATACGCTGTATAGTTGTGTGTGTTTTAATAAAGCTCTTTTCTTTGCATAAACAGCTTCCTGGCAAATCTTCATTTCCTGTATAAATTCATTCATGTCCTTGATGGTAGCATAATAATTGTGTAGTAGTGTAGGATAACATAAATACACAGCATATGAATGAATAAATATATGAATGAATAAATATATGAATGAATATATATATAATAAATATATATATAATATATATATATATATATATGAATAAATATATATATGTAAATATATATATATATGCCAACCAATCACTTGTTTAATTTTACCTCTGCTTAAAAGAAGTGGTTCCGTCCAATACTCATAAGAAAATTAAAGCCTGGCGCGGCCACGTGTGGTTTTGCTGCCAATCAACTTGAGCAATTTCCCCATTTGTTTGAGAGAATAGTGGTTTCCAGCTACTACTGAGTAGGTTATTCAAGCCAGACCTGGCCAGCCAGCTACGGTTTTTGCTGCATTCATATGCTAATTAGGGCCATTAGTACAGCTGATCGCTTCTCCACATACGTCAGAGTCCGCTTTCCGACAATTTGTGGCGCACGACAAACGCCGACAAGCACGTGGTTGCAAACAGCCTGGAAACCTATTTAAAAATCAGGCAGGATCTGGCGGAGTTTACGGGGTTTACGGGGACCTAAAATCTCACTTTTCATGCAGTGATCAAGCAAAAGCCCAAACGTGAAACACTCAGCAAGTGTTTTGTTATACGACAGCAAGTAGTCCTTTTCTTCTCCTGATAAAACCTAAAAATCAAAAGTTTTCCTTAAAAATCAGAATATGAGTGCGAAAGTGATCAGCCTGGAGCACCCACTGGCTGATCCCACAGCTGACTCTGAGCACTGTTCCCACCTCCCTGGGTGTCAAACCCCTTTTTGAGCATCCACTGCCAAAGCATCCACGCGCCAAAACCCCGGCCGGAAATATATGCCTCACCTGCAGATTCGTTCTCCTTCTCCCTTTCCTTCAGACTCCTTTTATGTCGGCTTTAATCAGCCCTTGCTCACCCCTACAAATTACCAAATTAAAACGCCTCCGCCTCCTCAACGGTCCAGTGCGCATGGATTGTCACAAGTGAAAAAACAAACCAAAACAACCCAACATGCAGGAAAAAATTCAAAAGTCTAAAAATAAAGGAAAACAATCATATAAAAGAAACATCAAAACATGCAAAGCTCAAGAAGTTACAAAAGCAACGAATAAGAAGATGAGCCTTGATCACGTTTCTCTGTTCCTCTTAAAAATTAATTTGCTGTGCCCATAGTCTTCTAGAACAGACCTAATAGCAGAATCTACTACCTCAACTCTCCAGTGGCAGCCATTGTTGCTGTCACCAAGCGCCGCATTGGTCACGCGGGTTGATTACGCATTGTTGATCATCTGTCCATCAACGGAGTGCGTGACGTATGTTAAGCGACACATAGTCGTGCAGTTGCACACCTAGAATAAGAAGATGAGCCTTGATCACGTTTCTCTGTTCCTCTTTTAAAATTAATTTGCTGTCGATATCTTCTAGAACAGACCTAATAGCAGAATCTACTCACCTCAACTCTCCAGTGGCAGCCATTGTTGTTGTCACCCAAGCGCGCATTGGTCACGTGGTTGATTACGTTACTGTTGATCATCTGTCCATCATCGTATAAAGCCCGCCCTGACAATTTGATTGGATCGCCAGAGGGTGACTTCCCGACCTCAAACCTTGTGGGCGGACTAAGTTCGAATGGCAGCCAGGCTAAGCTTGAACTCCTCCCTAGTTCTTTTCTTAACTCCTGCACAATACTCGGGCATTTCTAAAGAACTTTGTGATAATTGCATCAGCGTACATTATAAACAGGACAAGTCCATCATATAAATCCATGAGTGCTATGATGAGCTCTGAAAAACTGACTGGAAACTATTCAAAAAGGCCATTACAGTGTAGGTGGTCACATAATTAGCAACTATTTTCTTGGAATTAGAAAGCCAGATAAGATATAGGTTCAAGTGATTGGACTAAGTAGTTTGGATCAAGGGAAGATTAAAGTGCGATTAAGCCTCGATTACAGCCTACCCCTGTATTAGTGAAATATTAATAATATCTAAAATGGAGAAGAAAATCAGAGGAAATACTTATATAACTTTGTTAGAACTGGATCTAACTGGATCTAACATACAAGTTGAATGCCTAAATAAAGATAATCATTTTGATAAACCTTGAAAGCTAAAGTTATTCAGTGAATGAAAATATGTTTCACTGTGATGTCTTTCTGCCATACATAATAAATCCATTCACTTTGCTATATTAATGAAACCCATTAACTCAACAAGAATAACTGAAATATTATTAGTCTAAAGCAAGTTTAATCATGATAAATGTCTCAGGCTTAGCTGTCATGCATCAGTAATAGTTTAATCCAGTGGAATTAAAAGAGATGGATATCACACAGTCGTTATTTTATTTCATCTCTGCAAAGAGAGAACAAGACATCATACCGCCCTTATTACATGGTAATTAGCCCTGTTGTGATCTTGCCAGAGTTTGTCTTCCTTACTTACAGTCATGGAAATGCTGAAGGTTATGTCAGAGTCAAAAAACCTCTACCAAAAAGGAAAAAAAGAATAGAAAAAGAAAATGTCACGCTTTGGTTGGAGGTTTTTGTGAGGACCCAAATGCAGAGGCTGAGAGGCAAGGGTGAGTTCTTTGAAGGTTTAATGAAATAACACAGGTAGCAAAAACAGGAATTCAAAAATCCAACATAGAAATTAAACACAAGCCAGAACCATGGAGACATCAAGGGAAAACAATCACAAGAAGCCAGGGTGAGACAAAATAAGATGAGGAGCCAGCAATGAGGGACTGCACAGGGAGTGTATTTATGGCTAATTGAACAAAGGCAGGACTAATGAGCTGATAAGGAGCAGGTGTGAGTAGAGCTGACGACGAAGCCAAGGGACAAGGAAACACAAGGGGGCAACAGAGGACAAGCAAAGAAAAACCTAAGAAACTTAAATAAATCTAGAACACACCAATAAAGCTAGAAAACAAAGAAAAACATGGATAAACGTGAAACTGAAAACTTAGAGAAAACCAACAGGACCAAGATCATTACAGAAAGAGTCTAAATGTTTTGAGAATTACCTCATATTATGGTCAAACACTCCCTTATAATATAAACAGCTCCCATTCTCTTAGATATGTTATGGTATCCAGCACTCATAAATCTATATGTATACCTACATAAAAGAATTAATAGGAGATAGATTTTTCCCACCACAGCAAAGCATGTTTTTTGTTACTTTAGCATCTTGCAGTATTTTTTTTCATAATTGCCTTAATTCCTAAAACCATTATTAAAAATGGCATAAAAACATGTTATATACAAACTCATATTCATAGTTAAAGCAATTTGAGATGAAACATTTTTCTTGTGATCTAAACAAAACAGACCACTCTGTTCATATTGCTCAAGTCTTTTTATTTTCTACAGAATAAAGGTTTGCAAAACTAGCTTTCAACAACAAATTCAGTAAACAGTTATAAAATGCAAAAGCCGAAGAAATAATTGTGGTTTTGTAAATATTGCAAAGTCATTGGTTTTCATAAAAATTTCCTAACAGCGATAGGGCACCAGAAATAGATTTTAAAGATCACAGTGAAGACAAATGCTTTCAGCATTCAGTTCAGAATTGATTAGCCTTTTTGGCACAGACAGGCGGTTTAGAAACGTTGCACTCGATAGTCGTCCCAGCACTTTTTGATCTGCAAAACAAAAATCAAAAGAAGAAGAATAAGTAAAATTAGTCAAATCAATCACAGTAGGTGACACAAACCACATAACTGGCTAATAACAAATATATTGTGAAAGTGTAAAATCACATCCTACTCTTAATAAAGCCATTTTTTATATAAATTAAATATAGCCTTACTTCCATGGTTACGCGCAGGCAGTGCTGCCTTCCATGGAAGTTATTAGGCTCTCCAGGACACCAGTTGGTAAAGGTGAAAGGAAAGTGCCATCGCTCCAGAACCGCAATGGTACTTTTCCTGGAAACACAAATTGAATTTAATAGGAGCTGCGTGTTTCATAGCAAACAAAAATGGCATTAAATCAAGTACCTCCTGTGCATCACTGCCTCCAATCCAGGTCTCTTTATACTGTGAACTGCCAGTCATGATCAGCCTCTGAATCTCATGGTACTCCTCTGGCGTCGTGAACCCGATGCTGCGTTTCCCCTCATGGACTGACAGTTTTTCTACACATGGTGTTCAAAAAAAAGTGATATATGTCTGTTATATCACACCTCAAAATTAAGAAGATAGAAATTTAATTGAATAATACGATTCTTTTACCTCAGCTCTAGCCCAACTCATGGGGTTTTGGGATGTAGCGAAGCAGCTGATTGTTGAACGGGTCCAACCATCAGAACACCCGGGAGCTGACCTTTTCAACAGACGCTCTTTGCTGAGAAAGAGCAGTTAATATGAAAACTTTAGTAAGAGTCTCTGGGTGTGAAGGTTGAAAACACTTTATGTCTTATCATTATAACTTTTAGTGTAAATGAACAACCTAAATCCTTTTTAAGGGATTTCTGAAATCTGTCATCATAGCGATCTTCAAAATCACATTTAATGGGCTTGGCTCTTAAGTATGTTAACTTGAAAACGCCAGTGAAGGCACCAAATATCCAAATCAGAATATAAAAAGAACTGAAATTGGCTAAATTGTGTGGGATTTTTTTTTTTTTTACTTAATGTACCTTCTTTATATTAACACATGTACATTTATATATATAAAGTATTTTTTGTTTTATTCTTCATTTTTCTTCACATCATTTGTAAATCCAACCGTTTTCAGGTTGAATAAAATAGCCAAGGATTGGAAATAATGTGGCTTAAGATTGTATGATAGATAATAATGTGTATCCACTGACCTGTTTTATCTTCAGACTTCACATATGGAGAAATTCTGGACAGAGGAAGATGTAATAGATTATTTTAACTGTTTTAAATAGTAAGACTTAATAGATATAATATTAAAGACCACATAATACAATAAAATAAGCAACTTTTAGGAGTGTTAATTCAATCAAATTTTTATGCAACTTCACCAAAGGCATCCAGTCAAGAACACCACAGCACACATGAATGCTAAAATGGAAGACCCTCATTTTGCAGTGGCAGATGCTGATAGCTTAAAACAATTAGGCGCTATTGAGAAGAGCTGTGCACACTGTCTGACAAGGAGGGGAAAGTTGGAATATATGTATGAAGTTAGGTTCAGTTCTTCCCTCTTTTTCTCTCATCTGAAACGTCACATAATACCAGAAATTACAAAGCAAAATAAGTGTCATCAAAAATGTAGTCAGTTAAGTTGTTTATCAATTTTAATTTAATTTTTGTTTTTAGCTATATATGTGTGGTGAGAAATGTGGTGTATGAGTTATGGCGTTCAGAGTTCAATCAGATTTATTTATTGTATTTATGTTTTTTATTTTTTTTTTATGCATTTTCAGAGTTAAACCGACAAGACAAAAAAAGAAAAAATTAAATAAAAATACAACAAAACAGTAAGTACAACAAAAAAACAAGACAAAAAACAGTGTCAGCAAACTGAAGAACTGATAAGAGAATAAAATTATTATATTAATTGAGCATATTAAAAGCACGAGGGCAGAGTCAGACGACAACAAATAAATTCTGCAGGCATTGTATCAAAGCGGATCAACATAAAACATGGAATATCGATAAAAAGAGTACAATACAGGATGACAGTATTGAGATAATGGCAAATAATAAAAAAAGAGGTCCGTGAAAAGAGTCATTTTAACCTATTATTTTGAATATGTCTATTAAAAGGACCCCACACATCTAGAAACTAATCAAGATTGTTTGAAAGAGTATGAATTTCTTCGAGATAGATACAGGACACCATATCACTGAGCCATTTTTTAAACATGGAGGTGTAGAGGATTTCCATTCCCTCAGAATAACCCGTTTTTAAACCACAAAACCAAACATTAGAAGCCTGCTGCAGAGACATGGAAGAGTAACAGAGAATTTAGAGCAACCCAGAATTATCAAATGGTTTTTCGGATATAGAGTTTTTGCCATAAGTGTTACTATAAAATTTGAATATTCTGTACCAAAAGTCCATAAGCATATAGGCAAGAGCAAAACATATGACCTAAAGTCCCATTGTCTGATTTACATTTGTCACATATAGGAGAGACACTAGGAAACAGCTTATTAAGTTTGGTTTTAGAAAAGTGCAAACGATGGATAAACTTGAATTGAATAAGTTGCAATCTGGAGTTAATGGAACATGTTTTGATCCTTGACAGACTCAAATTCCACATCTCATCTGAAATTTCGACTAGTGTATCAGAAGCCCAGGCCTCTTTTATATGATTGGTAGAAGGAGATGAACTGAAAAGATTAACAAAGTGAGAGATTAGCTTTCTAGAAATAGGGGGCTTTTTTATAAGCTCGAAGAAGCTATGTTGCACTGATATGGTTTCAAAGGGAGGGAAATTTTGTCTGACAAAATTGCGAACTTGCAGGTACCTGAAAAAGTGGCTAGAAGGAAGACCAAATTTGGATTGGAGTTGCGTGAAGGAAGCAAAGCAGTTATCGATGTATAAATCCTTGACAACAGCTATGCCTCTATCTAACCAGTGCTTGAAAACTACATCCAAATTCCCTGGCTTAAACGCTGCATTCTGAAAGATGGGGGCATAAATGGAGAAATTCAGAAGTCTTTATCTGCTTTAGAATCCCAAATGAGTTTTAAGATGCCCGCGTTGCGTTTTCAGAAAGCCCAGAAATGCAGAACAACACCACGAACGACAGTGCTTATCAAGATTATTGATCAGCCATCACTTGGACATAACATTGCGCTACTGGTCTCAGGACTGGTTCACCAAGTCCGAGAAGTCCAGGTTTTGGCTTTGAGAGAGGAACTGGTGGTTGGGTCCAGAGACTGTTTAGTTCAGCTGAGTCCAGCCGTGAACGCTTCAGCCGCCTTTGGTTTCTAACAACATGAGGTGACCTGGTTTTCGGGTTTCCTGTGCTCTTAGTCCAGAGCTGCATGGGAATCCAGAGAAGAGTCTTCAGGTTTGGCCCAGATGGCAGGCTCTGCAGGTTAAGCTCAACCAGAGCTCCTCGCCAGGGAAAAACAGGATTCCTGGAAAGCAGAGACAAAAAGGATTGTGAATCCTATCAGGACTCAAAAGCAAACAACAAAGGTTTCTTTCAGAGGATGCTAGGCCCAGGGTGCTAACCAAACTGGATTTAACACTGGGCGGCGTTGAGAGCAAGGTCTGAAGGCAGGTGCCAGGCACTGTGGGTCCCTTCTAATGATGAGATGCGCCTCAGGTGCGTCGAAGGCTCAGCTCGTGGAGGATCCATGCGCGGACTCCTGCTGGAGAAAGGTGGAAACTCTCTCCAGCGCTCCCAACAATACGGAAATTATCCTTTTAGCAACTGAAAGCGGAAAGCGCAAAACCCATGTCACTGGCAGCGGAAAGAAAGAGGAAGCAGTAAGTGTTATGGACGCAAGCTTTTCAGTCCAGTGGCCAATTGGGCAATAATGAGTAGACCTTTTCACCCCTTCGGATAAACATGACTCCAAAAAACCCAGGTTCTAGAATTACAAGCCCAGTAATAATGACGGAAATCAGGAAGGCCTAGGCCACCCTCAGCAGTAGGTTTCTGTAGGTGAGACTTAGAAATTCGAGGGTGTTTACCGGCCCAGATAAAAGGAATTATAATGGAATCTATCATCTTAAAAAAAGAAGCAGTAAGATAAATAGGTATATTTTGAAAAAGATATGTCAATTTTGGGAGGAACACCATCTTAACGGCATTAACACGACCAATCAAGGAAAGAGGAAGAAGCTTCCATCGATCCATCATAGATTTAAATTTGTTGATTAACTCCAGAAAGTTGTATTTATGTTCTTTAAAGAAGTGTGAATATTTGCAGATTAAAGCAGTACTGAGAAGAAGAAACTGCTTGCAGAAAACTGTTTTAATTTAAATTTGTCATAAATATCATAGTATTTGAGATTTAAAGGTTTTTGGTTGTGTTTCTCTCTCTTGACTGGCAGCCATAGGCAAGTGGATTTCTTTAAACCCGAGAGCAACTTTTTAACATCTCTAGAGATGAATACTTTAACTATGTCCGCAAGTACAATCCTAATTGAGAAGGAAGTGCCAGTTATGCAGAAAAGGGGCAAGGAAAAGACAGAGGAAGAAGAAATTTAAGCCCTCTCAATAAACATGGGGATTGTGATACCTTTAGGAAACAAGTTAAAATAACTCCAAGCCTTAGCAAGGACCCAGGCAGAATATTGGCAATGCAGCATTATGTGTTTTACAGAAGACTGGGAAATTCAAAGTAGGTGGGATGGCATTATCTCTGAACAACAGTTGGTGTCATCCTGGACATGTTACTGTGAAGATTTTTCACTGTAACCCAGATTGTGTACTGTTGGCATTTGGTTTTGGGCCATATAATTTGCCCAGAAAGTTCGGCAGTGTTCTGTTAATAATCGCTTAGCTATATTCCACCTTCTGCCATTGCTATCACTGCATGTGATGTAATCAGTTCTGTTGTTGCTAAGCTACAGACACAACAGCCCAAATGCATTTGTGGTAACAACTGGTGATTTTAATCACATCTCACTCTCTACTACACCACCATCATTCCAACGGTTTGTCAGCTGTATAAACCACAGAAAACAAAACTTTTGGACTTTCTGATGCAGTTATCTGCTTCACCTATATTTCTGGGAACAGGCAGATAAAAAATCAAAATTTTAGCTGTTATGGTTATCAGCAGATATATAAGAGCCTATCTGCATTGACTGCATATAGTGGAGTGTGGAAGCTGAAGAATCCCTGTAAGGCCAGGCGTACACTGTGCAAATTCCGGGGTGTCGTGCATCGTAGTGTACGTTGAAAAAGAAGCTAAACCAATCACTTAGTCTGTATGAAATTAAAATGGTCCCAGAGAGTAAACTAATAATTTTAGTAATATTTTTGATCAACAAATGCCATTGAAATCCGATATTAAAAAATGAATTACTAGTTAATGCAATTGTAACTTCTAGGCTAGCTTCTAAGTGTAGTAGAATTTATTTTTTACTACCAGGAAGTCCACAAGCCAAAATAATTTTAATAACCTCATAATTTTTTGTATCCTTTCTTATTTAAGATATGTCTTACACATGGTTAATGTTTTCTTTGAATTGTATTTATTTAAAAAAATGAGCTCCAGTGCCAGTGCTGAAGAAAAGACATGTCGTCAGGTATAATATTCAAAATAACCAGATTTTACTGTATGTGTTTGAATCACAAAAATAATTTTTGTTCTAGTCTTAAAATTATTCTTAATGCTTTAACATTGCAAAAACAGGGTTTTCCCTTTTAGTTTTCATGTCTTTGTTGTGAACATGGGACATATAACATTTGGTTTTAATCTAATTTATGCACAATATAGGGGCAGACAGTGGTAATGGCAACGAAGTCTTTGCTCTGATAGAATAACTGACTCCAAAATTGTCACCTGTTTAAAGTCTGCTTAATGGGAAAGAATACGACTCAGATTTGGTGAAGGGCTTCTGCATGGTGGTGGGTGGCAAAGATACTTTTTGACCTGTTTTGGGGATGGTAACCGAAGCATTGCTGCTGATCTTATTGTGTGTTTCGTGTACATGGTATTCTGTTGTTTATTTTTGTCCCACCTGTTGTACGGAGACTTTTCCCTAAGGGGACACAATAAAGTATTTCTGATTGTTATATCAATTTTCAGCGTTTGACTTTAATTTTTCACAGCCTGGTACACACATTTCATAGAAGCCAACAGGGAACCTTTCAGAAGTGTGATAAGAACTACTAAGACAAAAGTCAATCTCTGCTGTTCTTACTTTATGTTTTCAGAATTCTTGGCCTTTAAGAAAATATTAACCTGAAGAATAAGTGAAGTGCATAGTACGGCCAATGCTTTTCTCCTCGCTCATCTGACAGGCACTACAAAACCCCTTTTGAATGCCATTCTTCAAGGCAGTAAAATAGTCATTTTGCTTTGTTGTTTAATGCATGTCATATAATGTAGGCCATGTAAAACAGAATGCATGTATGACTAGACGGATGTGTGTTCGTTCTTGCATTTTCAATTCATCATCAAATGTTTGCCCTGTGATACTTAAATTAGGATGCACGATATAATCGGGTCCCCAATATTTAACCCATATTTGATCAGCTTCTGAGTTTCTAAAGTCTAAAAAAAAAAATTACTATCTTCTTCTCCTAAAACTTTTTACAGACTAAACACCTAAAGACTAGGAAAAATGATGGATTATTAAATATCAATGATTCTCTGTTGATAATTGAATAAAACAAAAATATGACGGAATTCCTTTTACCGAATGAAAATACTGCTATATGGTCATCAAAGATGTACTTTGTAATATCCCTTAAAAAATTAACAATTTTCAAGCCATATTTTTATATGTTGATATATTGACCCGGTTGACGATGAAATTTACCAACAAAATCTCATGAGATTTTGCAAAATATCAATGAGAGTTTGCACGCAGAACAATGAAATCTTCAACGAGATACGGAAAAAGCAAAATAGACCGAAGGCGCGAAAAACTACCGGATATCAGTGAATTATGAAAATATATTTATAATATTATTTTCTAAAGTGTCAGAAATGGATGAAATGAACACTGCTACTTTTCACGATCACTTTATTTTTGTCCATGTACCATCTGCATCGGCGACGTTACGGGCTACATGAGTTTTAAAATATCGCATATCGTGACACGTCAAAATCCTAATATCGCACGCTACTGCCAACCTTCTAGGTGTACCCAACCTTGCCTAATGCCTTAATGAGATAATTACCGCCATCCTCTGACCCTGAAAGGACAAGTGGGTCTAGAAAAACTGCATTCTGATGATTAATGTTCTTTTCATAAACTTGAAGTCTGTAGCTTTAGACATTATTATTGACTCTAAATCAAGTTTTCAAAAGAAAACTCATACTCTCCATCTTGTTTCTAATTTTTTTCAGACAAAGAACAAAAGAAAATCACTTCATTGATTAGTAACTATTCATGTTCTGTTTAAGGAGAGAAAGTGATTCTTGTTAAGTTTATGAAAGGTGAAAAGTGAGTGGGGTCATTTCAAACATTTCTGATGCAAACTTAGAAAGTAGCCAGAAACTCTACCATATTTCAATTTCTGACATCAGGTCTCTGTGAACTTTGGAACTTAATGTGGTGGTACTTCTTCACTGTTATGGACTGAAGTGAGGGTTGTGCTCATGGGCAAGTTTTTCTGGTTTGGAGGCAAACAGAGAGCAAGCAAGTGACACAAAACATTAGAAGACCTTATATGCTTTTTCATAAATGAGCTACAACTACTTCCACTCTGGACGAGATGAAGCATTTGAACTAAAGCTATTCTCATTAGGGACAGAATTTACAAAGCAGACATGTACACCAGTTGAACAGCAATACATACAGTAGGTCAGTTTTGCAGACATGGTCCTACAAATGTCATAAAACCTGTTGATTTGTAAAGCAGAGCATTATAATAATGTATATAACTATAGAAATTTATGTGAATTTTCTTTTTGATTTTCAGATCCCTGCAGCCTTTGCTAGCTCCCCTTTAATGCTACAGTAACAAGAACAGAGATAACCTTTTATCTTTGGGATCCCTGACTTTATTAAAAAAGAAACAAAATATGATATAACAGACATTCAAGAGTTTCTATACCCAACCTGATTCAGTGTAGTTGCTGTTTTTCTCTGATGTCCATCTGTATTCATAACACATACATGGAAATCCCACATTACAAAAATAAAATAAAACTACTTATCATGCCAACCTCTAAAAACAAGGAACTTGACAGAAAGGATGACATTTACAGAAGAAATTCATAAGCAAAATAGTCAGCATCATTATGAAAACAACAGAGAGTGTTTCCCAACCATTGCATCAGATATGACTTTGATAATTGCAATAAGAAGACCACTCACAGAGGCATGGCCAAACGAGTAGATAAAGGGAAAGAAAACGGAAGTGACCTTTCGTCTTTCTGCAATAAGTACTATGAATGTAATTGTTAAAACTTTCTGATTGAAAAAATAAATAAAATATAAAACAACAAAAAAAAAAATATAAAGCTAAGAGTTATAGCGTTGTGTCTGCTTAAAATTGTTACTGTGTGGTATATCCATTCCAATTGTTTATTTATCTAAATATTAAAACATTTTTTTTTTAAATTGGGTATAGTTATCAAACCCTGTGACGAAATTAAATGCTTTATACCAGCTTTGAATTAAATCTCTCGACCAATTTATTTACATAGGACTAATTTGCACCATGGCTAATCATCTCAAGACACTTTACAGCCCACTTCAGAAGTTTTACAAAAGCACCCAATAAATAAGAAGTATGCCAATGTTTGGGATGTGATTGATTCTCCCAATAAGCTGCCTGGCAAAGTTATTCCAAACCTGGATTAAGACGGATGTGATTTTACCCTTAGCCCTCTCTGCGAGATCCATTTTTAACTTCTCCTCAGGCTGTCCCTAACCCCACAAAGCAGTGGAAACCACCGTTTTTACACATTGGCCCCTGGATTTTATTACATCATAAGTTCCACCACCCATATATTAGTTTGTGTCATTGGAGCTGTTCCTCAAGATATTCGGCCTTTGTAATCCAAGTAGTGTCTCTATGGGCGTTCCAGTTGAAGGCCAAACCAAACCTGCCTAATTTGACTCCTTTTTATAGTACGCATTGATAGCATGTAGGCGAATCACGCCCCAGACATCCACGGGTTATATTTTTTATATTTATATTTTTTAAAACTGGCCTGTGTGATGGAATGTGCAAAACAATGTGCTCAGGTTTACTGTGACTTACTTATGTTCTTTCTTCTTTCATGTTTCTGGTTTTAAAAAGGATCCTATGCATAACATTTTCTTTTCTAAACAAACAACCTATGGATCCCAGGTCACAATACTTTACTCTAAGATAGAAAAGTGTTTATGAATTAGTGGTTTTATTTACTTTTTATAGGTCTTTTCCCATCTATTCTTCAAACCCCAGTCTGCAACAACAGAATGGTACCCATACTGAGCTTGCTATTGCTGAGTTTATTCCTGTTAAATGTTTTTTTCCACTGTCTCTACATGCATGGTCGGTTGCTACATAGTCAAGGGTAAAAAGCAAGCAAGTGATGAAGGTCTGAAGCTTAATGACTTAATTCAATCAGCTGGGTTAAGAAATGAACCTTTAAACAATCTCTCTATTGTTTAATTGAATTGACTCCGTAAAGTGCCTTAAGATGACATCTGTGGGGAAAAAGACATGATATATAAAATGAACTTAATCAAACTAAAACATAGATTCTAGATTCCAACTGTATTCGATCACTTGGGATTACTCCTTCAGGGAAACTTTTTTATCATCTTTTAGATGTTCTGTAATGACTATATGCTCTTGCATACTGTTTGGGGTCTTCATCCAGTGCGCTGAGCTTACTGCAGAATGGATTTAACCAGTGATGATGGCTTTCTGCCCTGCATCCCGCCCTGTATGTTTTGGTCTTGGGGCTGCTACACGTGTCCCTGTCCACGATGTTACTGAGGAAGATTTACTGCAGTGATTCTTTTGTCTGTCTTGCTTAGGTTGTTATTGCCTAATAAAGGTCCCCTCCCTTTATTGTTTATGTGATCTGTGTTGAAGACATACATGTTCTATATCGCCGATAAAGTTAAGCAAAACCAGTTTATCATTACACTAACGTAGCCTGACATCTTTGAGGCTGGATAAGGACTGGATTTAATAGTTATTCATGCAATAAGTGTACATCCTCGGGACATGTTTTTAAATAGAGAAAACTATGTACATATACATCAGAAACATGTAGACAATCAGCTTCTCTATACCCGAAATGTTGCAACAAGGCATATGAAAGAAAAATATGTTTATCATTTTATCCTGAGTCAATTTCCTCTTGAGATCTTGCTTAATGTTTTCTTCCTTTTGAGGGCTCTCTTTGTCTTGTGAAATGGTGATTGCAACACATTTAGAAAGGTAATCTGGCTGATTAAACATGAGGTTGTCTAATTTCCAAAATTATAATTTTTTTATTTGAATATTCTAATCTTTGCAAAAAACAACACTGCCAAATAATTTAGTAGCCCTACAGATCTATACAGTGGGGCAAAAAGGTATAATGTCAGCCACTAACTGTGCAAGATCTCCTACTCAGGAAGATGAAACAGGTCTATAGTTTTTTTTTTTTTTTTTTACCATAGTTAAACCTCAACTACCAGACAAACTAAACAAATGTGCGGCTGCAAATTACTTACAGTATGTCTTGCCACAGCAATGGTCTTGTTTATATCAGATAGGTCTAATCAAGCTTTTATTGCTAACTGGAGTGAGTGCTTTAGTGAGCCCATAGAATTAGCTGATGACAGACCAGTTCCATTCAGGCACACCCTACACCCTGCTGAGAGGTGGTGCAACTTGAGTTGTCCAGATATCAGTCACCAGCCTTATTATGTCGCATAATCCAACTTTTTGGTAAACGCCAGCTGACTTTTAGACTTTTCAACCCATCCACAAAGCATCTGTGCAGTTGAAATATGGAGACTGGCTAGGCCACGCTTAGACCTTGAAATACTCTTTACTGAGCCACTTCTTTATTGCCCAAGTGGTGTTTTTGGGGTCACGTCATACTGGAAGACTAAACCCCTGTTCCATCTTTCAGTTCCCACTGATGGAAGGAATTTTTGCTTAAAGTCTTATGAAATAAAACCCTAATTATTCTTCCCTTCATATGATCTACAGTTGTTCTGTCTTTGCAGTGTTAATTTCCTCAACCAGATGATGACGGAAAATATTTTGTCAATGCCCCCTGTGTCGGCGACAAGATGATGATGTTTCAAGATATGTTGGTCTAGGATGCTTAATTAAACCTTCCTTCTCCCCAAAGAGAAAGAGTTGAGTTTGTGCCAAGAAGTTCTATTTTGGTATAATCTGACCACATAATATTCTCCAAGTCCGCTTCTGGTTCATTCCTATGCTCTGGCAAACTTCAGAAATGGCTCAAGTTTGTTCTGGCTTAAGCATGGCACAATAACTGGTACCATCAGTAACACACTACGTCAGAAGGAACTCAATGATTTGAGTCCCTTTCTGTGTAGTTTACCGATGTTAATCTTTTGTTACTTTGTTCCCAGCTTCCTGTAGGCAATTCATATTC
>JAGKQL010000050.1:115053-139710 GCA_018398635.1 Cyprinodon brontotheroides | reverse complement strand
GAGTTTACTGCAGAAATGGATTTAACCAGTGATGATGGCTTTCGCCCCGCATCCCGCCCTGTACAAGTCTTTTTGGTCTTGGGCCGGGCACACGGGTCCCTGTCCACGATGTTACTGAGGAAGATTTACTGCAGTGATTCCTTTGTCTGTCTTGCCCAGGCTGTTATTGCCTAATAAAGGTCCCCTCCCCTTTATTGCTTCTATGTGATCTGTGTTGAAATACATACATGTTCTATATCGTTGACAGTTAAAGCAAAACCAGTTTATCATTACACTAACGTAGCCTGACATCTTTGAGGCTGATAAGGACTGGATTTAATAGTTATTCATGCAATAAGTGTACATCCTTCGACATGTTTTTAAATAGAGAAACTATGTACATATACATCAGAAACATGTAGACAATCAGCTTCTCTATACCCGAAATGTTGCAACAAGGCATATGAAAGAAAAATATGTTTTATCATTTTATCCTGAGTCAATTTCCTCTTGGAGATCTTGCTTAATGTTTTTTTCCTTTTGAGGGCTCTCTCTTTGTCTTGTAAATGGTGATTGCAAATATTTAGAAAGGTAATCTGGCTGATTAAACATGAGGGTTGTCTAATTTCCAAAATTATAATTTTTTTTATTTGAATATTCTAATCTTTGCAAAACAACACTGCCAAATAATTCTAGGGTAGCCCTACAGATCCTATACAGTGGGGCAAAAAGGTATAATGTCAGCCACTAATATCAAAAGCAAAATCTCCCTACTCAGGAAGATGAAACAGGTCTATAGTTTTTTTTACCATGTTAAACCTCAATCGTACTGAACAAACTAAAACAAATGTGGGCTGCAAATTACTTTACAGTATGTCTTACCCACAGCAATGGTCTTGCTTTATAACAGATAGGTCTAACAAGCTTTTTATTGCTAACTGGGAGTGAGTGCTTTAGTGAGCCCATAAATTAGCTGGATGACAGACCAGTTCCATTTCAAGGCACACTACACCTGCTGAGAGGTGGTGCAACTTCTGAGTTGTCCAGATATCCCCGGTCGACTCGAGCCTTATTATGCTCTATTATTCCAACTTTTGATGGCAACTGTGATTTTAGACTTTTCAACTCCATCCACAAAGTATCTGTGCAGTTGAAATATGGAGACTAGCTAGCCCATGCTTAGACCTTGAAATACTCTTTACTGAGCCCACTTCTTTATGCCCAAGTGGTGCTTTTTTTGGTCACTGTCATACTCGAAGACCCAACCCTGTTCCATCTTCAGTGCTCCCACTGATGGAAGGAATTTTTGCTTAAAGTCTTATGAACAAAACCCTAATTATTCTTCCCTTTAAATGATTCGGAGTTGTTTCTGTTCTTGCGAGGTGTGCTTTCAACCAGGATGATGTAGGAAATATTTTTGTCAATGCCCCTGTGTCGATGACAAGATGATGATGTTTCAAGATATGTTGGTCTAGGATGACTAAACCTTCCTTCTCCTAAAAAGAAAAGAGTTGAGTTTGTGCCAAGAAGTTCTATTTTGGTATAATCTGACCACATAATATTCTCCAAGTCCGCTTCCTGGTTCATTCCTATACTCCTCTGGCAAAACTTCAGAAATGCTCAAGTTTGTTCTGGCTTAAGCATGGCACACACAACTGGGTACCATCAGTAACACACTCACACCAGAAGGAACTCAATGATTTGAGTCCCTTTCTGTGTAGTTCCCATGTTAATCTTTGTTACTTTGTTCCCAGCTTCCTGTAGGCAATTCATTCAGGACTTCTTTTGTTCACACGACATGATCATTTGGATGAGTGAATGAGATCCAGCAAGACTGTTAGTGGTTGGTATGTCTTCCATTTTACTCCAATTTCTCCTCACAGTTGTTGTATTTATACAAACCTGCTTACTTTTTGCCTTAATTTTCCAAAAATTTTCCTGGGAGTTCACAGCCGACAGGCTTAGTTATGGCCTTGAGTTATGGTTGAGTTTGTAGTTCAGAACTGAAGAAGCCTTTTGAATAAGGGGGCCAACCTCTTTTAGAAAAACTTCATGTCCAGTTGCCCTAGACTGAACACTTTCAAGCATGGTTAGTCCATTGGAGCTCTTCAAAGACACCAGCTTTTTTTATTTTTTGGATTTGTACATTTTAATTTGGTATTTAAAAAAATGCTAATAGTTAACACCTTGTTTTGCTGTTACTAGCTTCTTTTTAGGAAACCAAACTTTTAAGTCTTGAACATTGTGGAAAACCTGTATCAGAAAGTGTATAGCTTTAAAAATTAAAAATACATGATGTTCAAACTGTAACTCTTGCTTCAAATCTCACAATTCAAAGGCAGCACACAAGCAGCCATCAGGTGCCCCTCTTCTTTTTAATTCTACACGATCTTTCCCCAAAAAGTCTTTGTCAGAGCTTTCATCATCTATGTATTTTTGTCATGACAACCCTAAGTGCTAAGGCTATCTAGTTCAGCATATATCAGTCCAAAAATGTCTTTCCTTTTCATAAAAGAGCACCCCACTTTTTAACTCCTGAAAAGGTGAAGGAAGACGATCTAGGGAGCTATAATAAGAGTTGACAGAACTTTGCACAGTTCTTTATCTCAAAAATGTGAATTTTTATTCACAGATCTTCTTTAAAATACAAGTAGCAACTGAAGTCAGTAAAGCCTTTTTAAAATCTATAACAAATAACAATTGCACATGATTATGAGCCTGGCTCTAAACTGTGGTTTTAATTCTACACCTTTTTTGCAATTCTTATAGCCTACAAGAATGCTGATCCGACTTCTGGAGATTGATGAAAGTAGACATTGGTTAAAAATCTTATTGATTTATTTTTGAAGAATATATCTGCAGCAACTGAATCCATCAGCGTGGCATCAAGAGCTTAAAACCTAGCAAAACCAAAACAAATAATCTTTTTTAAAATATATTTTAAAGCTACAGTGTGTAATTTTCAAGCGACATCTAACGTCCGGACTGCAGACCGCCCAGCGAGCACCGAACATTTTCCCCCACAAGATCTCCCCCAACAGTACGAAGGCGTTCACGGGACAAAAATGTCTTCCACGCCCCGCATCACCTACCTTCTCCAAGTGATGAGGTTTGTTTATAGATAATTTTTACAGATAGTATTTCATTGTTATTCTGTGTAGGTATAGATTTCATGTAGACTTAAACAACTTCCATTAGTTACTTCGGAAATATAATGGGTGATCCACTTAATCGCTACTTTTTTGGCTCATGCTGCAGTAAGCGCCAAAGATGTCTGCCTCCATGGCTCTTGACCCAGCTCCTATGTAATTATAAATACCAATTCTAAGGCAACGCCAAATATTAATGTTAGAGGCTGAGCTCGTAGATGATGATAAATAACATAGTTATATATAATATATTACTTTTTCTGACTGTATATCCCTGTAATTATTACACACTGTAGCTTTTAATAAAAACACACTAATTCATCTATTTTAATGAAATATATCTGTCCAGTATTTAATCATTTTAAGCATTTAACATGAATATTTCCAGTAAGCCAAAAATTTAATTATAGAAAACATTTTCAGTTGTTGAATAACAAAATCTTAAGTCTCCAATACACATTCCAAACTTCGGAAATTAAGTAAATTGCAGATTCCTATTAAAACCAACTCTAATCAAATCAAATAAAATATAGTGGAGCCAAGGCTAAAGTCTAACTGAAGAAACAGATTGCTCTTACATCCACCCGTGACACAGCCAATCAGCTTTGAGCCACACCTTCTTTACCTAAAGCCTATCGGCATCCAAAGTTCATCTTAAAAGGCCTCTGATCGGCAACTCGTCTGCTCCTGTGTGCAGGCAGTGGTTGCGCTTTGTGACTTCATTCAGATGACGCTGTTTGAACCCACCTCCAGCCCCCACTCCACCTTCGTAGCTAAAGCTGCATCAGAGTGTCATTGCTCCTGGACTCTTACTGCGTTCCCTGTCTCATCATAACAGGTCCAGCAGAAGAACACTATGTTGAGCCTGGTTCTGCCAGAGGTTTCTTCCCAACGGGGAGTTTTTCCTCTCCACTGCCGCTTCATGCTTGCTAATCATTGACAGGTTCTCTCAACCTGTGTTATCCAACTGGACTTCCATCTTCCAGGTCCCTGAGTGAAGCTCTAGTATCAGCTCACGCTGTCCACTGGATCTTTCCATAAAGTTCAGCATACCGTTTTGCAAACCTACAGTCTACAGACTGAACAACATCATCTATCTCCACTCCACCACCAGTTTCAGGCCTGGGGGGAAAACAGCCCTATTCTTTGCTCCTGTTCATGCATATCTATCAAAATTAAGCACCATGTTTCCTGCTGAGGTCTAAGCACCAAAGACGAAGTCATTGTATCAATACATTTCTTCTAATTGTATTTTCTCTTCGTGTGAGTTTTTATAGATTGAACTACCATTTTAAACAACATAATGCTTTTACCCAGAAGTACAATAAAACTAACTGATTCATGATCCAAAAACTAAACCAAAAACAGCATCTCAATTTTCAGCAAAACTAAGAGCTAAACAAACTTTAAACAGTTTGATAAATCTTTTTAATTATAACCTGCTCATCAGAATGCCTCTACACCTCTCTCTTATACATGGACAATAAAAAAGTAACCCCTGGCGCCAAGAAAGCTAAATCTACCGCCCCCTGCTGTCTAAACCAAGACAAATTAAATAAAAGGCAAACAGCTTTAAATATTATTGCCATTTGACACAAATATATGCTTCCTTCAAGTGTTAAGATAAGATTATAATTAAACATTTAATAGTTCCATACACAAAAGTTTACACTCAAAAATATTAATAATAATTAAAATTAAGAAAGGCACCTTTTATATGTCACTTAAAACATATGTCAACTTCTTCAGATATTATAAACATGACTGGTCTGAAGTTTGGTTTATAGAGGAAAAAAAGATGTGTCAGGTTGACATCTAATAACATTAATGCTGAATGATCTCAGTGATTAGCCAGTATTACTTCAAGCGGCTTTTTCGACTTTATCTTAAAAAAAGTAAAGATGTTTCTTTTTTAATCATATGTGCTATTAAATTGCATGTTTTAATTGCATTTAAAAATGTTTTTGTGTTACTAAAGAGATTGGACACTTCAGGAGAAAATCCAGTGGTGCAGCTTTTACCTCTGTTCGATTTTGACATCTTGGTCTAAAGTAACTCAGTATTTTTATATTGACTAAGTGCATTTAAACAGAAACGTGTACTGTATATTACTTTCATAAAATGGGTTTGTTACTTATACATGTTGATCAAAATATGGCTTAGACAACTTTTATAAAAAGCTTTATAACATTTTGCATAATTAATGACATAACCTTTAAAAATAAAACAAAAAAAGTAAATACAAGGCATATTGCAGCTTATGGAGCTGATTCTGAGATGTAAGACTTTTCTGATCCTTCGTCATTGTTGTTAAAGTCGACATTTACATGTTAAGAAGGATTTATATTCTTTTTTTTAGTTAATGTTATTCTAAACCTGTGTGGAACCATTGTGTTCCAGAGCTCTTAGAGTATTCAGCTGCTCATGCTCTCTGTCAATATTGCCTTCTTTTCTCTCCATTAGCTCATTCCACAGCAGGCAAAAGAAGAGAGAAAAAAATCTTTATCATTGAGGTATTTCTATTTCTAATTTTATTTCTAGGTATTGTTATAATGGGCTCTTCAAATTTGTTTTGTATTTTTATGGACAAAAACCTAATTTTACTTTTTGTACTTCAGCACAATGTAGAACCTTTTCATTTTTACTTAGTTAAGGCGTTCCTGTAGCTTTATTTTTTCCAAAGTCTTTTTACGCAGGTATCTGTACTTTTACTTAAATAAAAAAAGTGTAAATATTTAGGAAATCCCGTTATTCAGTAATTATTACATATCACACAAAGTACAAGTACGGTGGCATCTAGTGGTTTTTGAGATTGTACATCAGAGGCTATTGATATGTGTAAAACTTCAATCTGCCCCAAATGCCCCACAGCAAAACTTTTACACTTTTGTCTAGAAAGTGAAGCACCAACCCACAGCATTCACAATATTTTACTTTGAAAAACTTTTATTGCATTTAAGAAACATATGATTGTGTAATTGTGTAATTTCCATGTTTTAAACACATTACTGAAGCATACAAATGTATATTTGAGTATCTATTAAGATAGTTGAATGTCAGGAAGGAATGATAAATAATTTTCAAATGAATAGAAAATAATGTCTATGTGCCAAGTCCATGATACCATTTCTTTTTTTTCAGAATACTCTCTGCATTTTATGGTGCTGTTAAAATAAATAAGTATTAAGATTTTTTTTCCTGCTGAATCATTAAAGTGAGTTGGCATATAACTTATTGTATTTGAATGACTTGCTTTTATGGAGAAACTAGAATTGCTGAAATAAGTCGAAGTCCTTTCAAAAATCTAGCTCATCTTATTAATTCATTACTATTTTTACCATCCTCAAGTTTACCATCCTCACAGAGCAATCACAATAAAAGCTTCATTCCATATTACTGTTTTTTTGTTACTATGGTGATATATTGAATAAATATAAAACAAATTAACTAATATGATCCCTCTGTCCAGTATAAAATCTGGGATGTTAAGAAATATTTAATTCCTGCTGTGTCTGCTACCATGGTAGTGCTTTTGACTATGTTATCATCAACATTTCGGGATATATTTTAGTAAATCCTTATAAAATATCTAAATACTAACCTATAATGCATCTTTTTTTGATGTAGTAAAAGTAAATGTAATTGCATCATTAAAAGGCAATTTTTTTTATGCTGAAATGTTTATTTTGGCAAATCCAAACATGGGAAGAAAGCTTAACTGAATGACTCATGCACAACCGCTTAGTCAGATCTTGTCAAAGAGAAAAGCATCCAACAGGTTCTCACGGTCACTATCACATTAATTTGCATGAAAGGGAGAGCAGAAAGAGCTTTTGAGTTATCTCAGAGGCAATGGCTCAAATAATGAAGTCGCGGAACACCAACACACACATCCTGCACTGTTTGTGGTGCCAACACTTTTACTGCAGCAAATAGAGTCCCCAAGGGCGTAATACTAACGCATTGCACACTTATTGTCCCAGCACTTTTGACCTTGAGGATGAAGAGAAAGTAAAATGATTAAACAAACTTCTGCAACCGTAATAACTATGAAACATCAACAAGAAGTTATGTTATTCTATGAATTGTCAAGGATATTTGAACAATTCAGCAACATTGTATTGAAACATTGAATACATTTTAGATAATAACTTACCACTAAAGTTCATCTGAATGCAATTTTGTTTCTGATAATCAGGCTGTCCTGTGCACCAGTTTGAGTAACATGTTCAATCACTCCAAATCCAAATATTTAGCTAAAACACAAAATCAAAATTTTACAATCATAAAAAACAGTTAAGTTGAACTTTAATTTCAACATTTTTAATTTCTTAGTTTGTGTGACTAATACTATTTGTATAGAGGAAAGAAATTGACAACTTCTCAAGAATTAAAAATATATTCCTCAAGGCCTAAGCAAACCTGGTGAAATGGTCCATTATGACCAAAATATAATTGTATACCCCCTTGCACTTTTCCAGATGCAGAAAATCAATGCCGAAAACCTTAAATAGATATGTTGTTGTGATGTTTTTAAAGGAAACTTTGTTAGAAAGCTTTTTTCTTTTAAACTGCTGCAAACTTTTGTTATGTGAAACTCGACATCAAGCTGCATGTGAGGTCAATAGAAATGGTCCAGGTTTAGGGACAGGGTTCTGTCCACCCCTGGATGACACACACTCCATCATCTCTTTTTAGACCAGTTTATGATATCTATTAGGAAGGGTGAGCTGTGATTGAACTGCTGTTCTCATGCGTAGAAGGCCCTCTTCATAATGTGCCTTTTTTTTCTTTTGCTTTGTTTTTTTATGTGACATAGCAGCTATTTCTTTGTTATAAGTCAGCTTTCCTCTTTTTGGTCAGTGGTCGTTGAGGACGTAATTCATTACTGGCCCTATCAAGGGTTCCTCCAACTCTGCTTCTCTCAGAGCGGTCCGGGATATCTGGTGGATTGGCATTCTCGCATTTACATCATCTTGTCGCAGTACCGCTGAGGTAATAGAGGACAAAGAAAGGGGTCCCTCACCTTTGATTGGATGGCCAGTGCTTGACTTCTCGGGCGACTGTCTGAGTGCAGGTTTCCGTATATTATTTTATTTTCAAAGGCATGCTTGACAAACCAATTTCATAATTTGGTTTTAGAATATCATAATTTGGACCTGAAAATCAGCAAGCTCAGCTACCCAGTGGTGAGTGGTTGCCTTTTTCTTTGAAGATGTGAGTACATATGTGAGTGGATTGTTATCAGTGTAGACAAGAAATGGTGGAGAATAGTAGTCCCTGAATCGCTATAATTGGTCCACTTTAGGGCAAAAAACTATTGGAGTTGGTCATTTTTTTCTGGGGCAGTCAGAGTTCTGGACCCATATGTGATAAAATGCAGTTTCCCATGCTGCCTCTGGTAAAGGACTGCCCTGAGGCGCTGCTGAGATGCATTAGAGTGAAGGACGAATGGATGCTCAAAGTCAAGGTACCCCAGGACTGGTGGCTCAGAGAGCAAATCAATAAGCTTGCTGAGGATCTGTTGATGTTCTTGTGTCCAAACAATGAGATGAGATGATGAGATCCCTTCATCTGTGTTCATTTCTATGTTCATCTTTGTCCACCTATTGATCTAAATCCACACAAAGAAAGTCAAAAAGGTGTGTGTTTCTGCGTGAAAAGTTGGGAATATAGCTTCTCTAATAGGAGATAAATCCTAATAATTTTTGAACATCTCCGATTGTGATGGGCTTCCTCTCTTTTAACATTTGGACGGGAGCAATGTCTGCAGTATCCATGGTGTATTCCTCCTTATTAACCGGTTTTCCTAAGGATCTCATCTAATTTTCAAAGATCTTACTTTTTTGGGTGTAAGCTTGACCCCATGACTCTCATAGCACTGCAAAACATTCCATAGGTCTTTCAGGTGGTCTTTGAATGTTTTTGGAATGGAGCAGGTTGTCAGCCAGATATGGCAGGCAAATTTCATCTCGGAACCCCACCAAACATTCGTCCATGGACCTCTGAAGTTCTGCAGGGGCTGAATACAGTCCGAAAGGAATCCTCATCCATTCATGTAATCCCCATGGTGTGATGAATGCTGTCACAGAGCGGCTGGACTGCTCTAGAAAGCCCTGGTGGGATGCCTTTCCTTGATCAAGCACTGAAAACCAGGAACTTCCTTTTAGGGTGTTAAGCATATTCTGTATGCGTGGAATTGGATGGCAGTCAGTGATGGACTTTTTGTTTAACATCCTGTAATCACAGCACAGACGGAGGCCACAATTCTTTTTCCACACATATGCAATGTGGTGGGAATAAGGTCATTTGGATTTTGTAATTCAGCCTCTCTGTTCAATAGATTCTCTAAATACTCTTTGACCTCTTTATCGAGTGGCTTTGGTACAGATGTGTAAACCTGTCGTACAAGTGTAGGGTCATTAAAACAGATTTTGAGGTGCAGTGAGGGTACTGTATATTTCCTGTGTCTTTTTCATCCTGATTGAAGACATTGCTCATCTCTTTTGGTAGTTGCTTTACTTGTAACTATTGCGATGGACAGAAATATTCAATGGTCGCTCAGGAATCTCATGCACCATCACCATGATTTATTGTTCTGTCTCCCTGCTCAGCTGTTAAACTTTCTGTTAGTGGCAGGACTTCTTCAGTGTTTGGTGTTCAATCTTTTACTCTGATGTCCTGTTTGCAGGATATATAGTTTTTACTGCTTGAGTTTGTTTGTGGGAGAAGGAGAATCTCATGGGAGGTGCAGTTTGTGATAGGTAGAAAAACACTAGACGGGGTCCCTCGTTGCAATCGCACAACATTCTATTAAAGCGTTAAATCTTACTGTAAGTGCAGCTGATGACTGAGCGTCTTGCTGTTCAGGCAGCGAACCCATCCTAATGTTAAATTTTTGTTTTGCCAGCGAGAGTGTTAAAAGGAAAATTCCGTTTTTTAACACACTTTTTAGCCCATTTTCTGTAGTGTCAGGATGAAATCAGATATTCGACACCAAATTTTTGACGATTGGTCCTGTCTCTGCTATTTGGCTCATGCAGAATCCCCCACAACCTTCAGAATGGCTTCCCATAGCAGGTGCATGTCCGATAATGTCCTTAAAACAACCTTAAACGTTCTTTTTTTAAAATATGCTACTCACCGGTCGTCAGCGCTGTTCAATGGCGTTCCAAAAAAGTTTTGTGAAGAAAAACCGTTCCTGTCTTGTTTTATTTAGCATTTTGTAAATCCCAGAACTATTTTTTCCGATACATCACAACCGCTTATAAACTTCCGCTTCCCGTTCGAATCTGAAGCGTTGCACACTCCAGACCACTAGTTGGCGACGGTATCCTCTACCGTCAAACTCAAAGTCCAATATGTCCTCCTCAAGAATCCACCTTTCGTATTCCATTTTCAGAGTTTTTTAAAGTGTTTAACAGAGACGTTAGCACCTCGACGTCGGAGTACACAGAGTGAAGCAGAAACACTTGGGCCTTGCGAAAAGACTACAACTAAGCGTAAACAGGCCCCATTTCCGTTTCCGGTGGCGGAGGGATATTGACTATTCCAACAGAACTCAATGGGATTTACAAAATGCTAAATAAAACACTACAGGAACGTTTTTTCTTTACGAAACTTTTTTTTTTTGGAGCGATCACCTGCTTCTCTCCACCACGATTGAGTAGCATATTTTAAAAAAAGAACGTTTAAGGTTGTTTTAAGGACATTGTCGGACGTGCACTATGGAAGCCATTCACAAACAGCCAGGGGGGATTCTGCATGAGCCAAATAGCAGAGACAGGACCAATTGTCAAAATTTTGGTGTTGATCCGTTCGATTTCATCCTGGACACTACAGAAAATGGGCTAAAAGTGTTAAAGAACGGAATTTTCCTTTAATTAGTTCTTTCCTTGTTTTCACTGTGCCCTCATTTAGCCCCTCTTTATTTCTCATTACTTTTAAAAATACTTCAGCCTTTTTTGCAGTCAAAGGAAAATGCAGTACCCAAAGCATCTGGCACAGCACACGGAATCCAAATATTGGTTCATCGGCTTCACCCTCTTTGTCTGTTAATAGAACTGCAACCATAATTCCTAAAATTGTGCCCTCTGGAGCAGGCAGCTAAAACCTAACTTCAACCCATCCACTGAATGGAATAGGGTTTTGATTCCCAGCCCTTCTTTAATGTATTCCTCTAATGTATTGGGGCCAAAGATGTCAGACAGACTCCTCAAAGGTTCTTCTGTCGACATTGTTCATTTATAAGGCAGATCTGTCATCAGACCTGTGATCAAAAAACAATCCACTGGACTTGGTTTCCAAGTTTGAAGAAGTTTTGCTTCCCAAACAGGAAGCTTTTTTAATAAAAATGTTAGAAATAGCGTTGAGTTCTTTTTGGTCCACTCTATAAGTGCTATTTTTCATATTTTGAATTGAAAATGCTTCCTTGGTCGGAAGCAAAACTTCCTTAAATTTGGAAAACAAAAGTCCAGTGGATGGTTTTTTAGACATTTTTGGAACCTGTATCCCAAATTGCCCTTGTCTGTACCACATCAAACCTGCAAATAGTAATGTGTTTCTTACGGATTAGATTAAGGAGTGGAGCTTTTTGTCTTGGTGAGAGAAAATTGACAATAACTACTACTGTTGGCTTTCGCTGAGTATCAACTGCCACTTTGATCTAAAGACATTGGATGCTGTCTGTAATGAGCTCCTAATCATTTCTTTGATGGTCAGTGTATTGCTGCTGTTACTGTACTGGCTGAGATGTCTATTTGTCCAGTTCAGTCTATGTGTGTTTTCCCCATCCTATAACCACTTGACAAATGACCATTTTGTTCAGATTTAAAACAATGGTCACTTAGTCCTTCTTGGTTAGCTGTTGACAGTTCCTACAGTGCCATGTCCTGTTTGGATGGCTCTGAGGAGAATAGTTTTTCTGACGCAGAGATGGCTCCTTTTATTACAGTTATCCCTCCTTTCAGTTGATTTATGATGTGCAGATGTTCTGATTCCCTGGGATTGACCGTAGGTTGTGTCTTTGCCTTTGGACATACAGAGATTGTTTGCTAACACCCACCCACTGCACCAACAACTGCTCACTGTACTGGTTGTGGTCTTATTTCTCTGATTCTTGGTTCCTTACTGTTTTTTGTACAGTTCTACTGTCCCTACCACTCTAAGCTTGCAGCTTAATTGATCTTGGCAATTAGGACTTCATCTGTGACAGCTACACCTTCCAGAAATCCATGGATTTGAGACTTCACGTTGTTGTTGGCCAAACCAGAATCCACCACCCTTCAGAACTATACTGTTCCTCAGCTCCTGGTTCAATTGATGATGCAAGAAGTAATTCCCTTTGCTAGATTTCCCTAAATAGAAAGTTACGTGGGGACTTGTTGTTCTCCTGCTTGGTGTTAATGAGCCTATGATAGCTGTCATTGGAGTTATCCTCTTTGTTATGCCACTTTAGGATAATTCTAAGTTGTGAAACGAAGGTTTAGACCTGGGCTTGAGCTCTAATGACAGCTTTCACAATGTCAGTTTCACTGTTTTCATTTCAACCCCATTTCAATCCGATGGATTTAATAGCAGTTTGTCCTTTTGACATCTTTCTCCAATTTGGCATTCATTTGAAATCCTCTGCATATTACAAACTCAGGCAGCTGGGCTGATGGTCAAGAAGTTATGGGCATTGGCTACAACTGATCTTGGTTCTAGTGGATTTGTTCTCAAACATTCTATACTTTGGCCATCTCCTCTTATAGTTTTTTTGAGGTATCCTGAAAACTTTTACTCAATATTGCTTTTGTAAACTGGCCAATACTGTGGTGTCCTTACTGGCATTTTATTTGGCAGTCTGTTTTGTAACAGCCTCCTCTTGTCTTTCCTTTTCAAATGCCAGCACACAGGCTAAAAAGTCATGTCTCCTGTCTCCTCCTCATCTTCAACAGCCATTTCAATCACTTGTGAAGTTAGGAACATGGGTGGGAAGCATTATCTGAAGGGCAAATATTCCCCTACATAATATTCCCTTTGCTAACACCCACCCACTGCACCAACAACTGCTCACTGTACTGGTTGTGGTCTTATTTCTCTGATTCTTGGTTCCTTACTGATTTTTGTACAGTTCTACTGTCCCTACCACTCTAAGCTTGCAGCTTAATTGATCTTGGCAATTAGGACTTCATCTGTGACAGCTACACCTTCCAGAAATCTATGGATTTGAGACTTCATGTTGTTGTTGGCCAAACCAGTATCCACTGCCCTTCAGAACTATACTGTTCCTCAGCTCCTGGTTCAATTGATGATGCAAGAAGTAATTCTCTTTGCTAGATTTCCCTAAATAGAAAGTTATGTAGGGACTTGTTGTTCTCCTGCTTGGTGTTAATGAGCCTATTATAGCTGTCATTGTAGTTATCCTCTGTGTTATGCCACTTTAGGATGATTCTAAGTTGTGAAAGGGTAAGATCTGCATTAATCTCTAATATGCGACAAAGGTTTAGACCTGGGCTTGAGCTCTAATGATAGCTTCCACAATGTCAGTTTCACTGTTTCCTTTAAACCCCATTTCAATCCGATGGATTTAATAGCAGTTTGTCCTTTTGACATCTTTCTCCAATATGGCATTCATTTGAAATCCTCTGCATATTACAAACTCAGGCAGCTGGGCTGATGGTCAAGAAGTTATGGGCATGGGCTACAACTGATCTTGGTTCTAGTGGATTTGTTCTCAAACATTCTATACTTTGGATATTTCCTCTTATAGTTTTTTTGAGGTATCCTGAAAATTTTACTCAATATTGCTTTTGTAAACTGGCCAATACTGTGGTGTCCTTACTGGCATTTTATTTGGCAGTCTGTGTTGTAACAGCCTTCTCTTGTCTTTCCTTTTCAAATGCCAGCACACAGGCTAAAAAGTCATGTCTCCTGTCTCCTCCTCATCTTCAACAGCCATTTCAATCACTTGTGAAGTTAGGAACATGGGTGGGAAGCATTATCTGAAGGGCAAATATTCCCCTACATAATATTCAATTTTAATTTAACATCCTCTTTTAGACAGAGAGTATTTAAAAGCCCTCACTTAATCATCCTAAGCACATACATTTATACTCAAAACACTCCAACACTCTCTCACCCATTAAACTATAGCCACCCCTGCACACAAAAAAACTCTACATGTTACGAAACAAAGGAAGGAAAATACAGTTGTGGTCAAAAAGTGTACCTACACTTGGTGGGGAACATATTGTTATAGAGTTGGAGCTTCACACAAGTTCTACAACTCTTATTTTTCTGTGATAGAGTGATCGAACACATACATGTTTGTCACAAAAAAACAGTCATAAAATTTGGTTCTTTCATAAATTTATTATGGGTCTGCCGAAAATGTCACCAAATCTTTTGGGTCAAAAATATACATACAGCAAACAAAATTTGTCAACTTTGGTGATGTAGCGAAGTTGTGTCAATCAAATTAGTCATGTCATGGCCTCTTCACTTCTTCTAAGTGATTCTGATTGACTACAGTTGTTGACTATCATGAGCCCATTTAAATAGGGCTCATTTGACCCAGTGATTAGACTCAGCCAAAGCAAAGCAATGGGAAAGTCAAAGGAACTCAGTGTGGATCTGAAAAAAGCAATTATTGACTTGAACAAGTCAGGGAAGTCACTTTGGCCATTTCAAAAGTTACAGCTACAGGTCCCAAGAGCAACTGTGCAGACAATTATACGCAAGTATAAAGTGCATGGAACAGTTGTGTCACTGCTAATGATCAGGAAGAAAAACGCAGTTATCACATGCCGCCGAGGAGATTGGTCAGGATGGTCAAGAGTCAACCAAGAATCACCGAAGCGGGTCTGCAAGGATTTGAAGCTGATGGAACACAGGTGTCAGTCTCCACAGTCAGCGTGTTTACGCCGCATGGACTGAGAGTCTGCCATGCAAGAAAAAGCCCTTGCTCCAGAAAAAGGCACCTAAGACTCGGCTGAAGTTTGTTGCTGATCACATGGACAAAGATAAAACCTTCCGGAGGAAAAAGTTTCTTTCTGGTCAGACGAACAAAATTGAGGCTGTTTGGCCACAACGCAGCAATATGTTTTGGAGGAGAAAAGGTGAGGCCTTTTTATCCCAGGAACACCATGCCTACTGTCAAGCATGGTGGTGGTAGTATTATGCTCTGGGGATGTTTTGCTGCCAGTGAACTGGTTCTTTGCAGAAAAGTAAATGGGATAATGAAGAAGGAGGATTACCTAAATTCTGCAGGAAAACTTAAAACCATCAGTTCAAGGTTGGTCTTGGGCGCAGTTGGGTGTTCCAACAAGACAATGACCCAAAACACACATCAAAAAGTGTGGTAAAGGAATGGCTAAACCAGGCTAGAATTAAGGTTTTAGAATGGCCTTCCCAAAGTCCTGACTTAAAACCCCATTGAGAACATGTGGACAGTGCTAAAGAAACAGGTTCATGCAAGAAAACCATCACATTTAGCTGAACTGCACCCAGTTTTAACAAGAAGAGTGGTCAAACATTCGACCTTATTTCTGCCAGACCTTGTGGATGGCTACCAAAAGCAATCTAGTTGCCGTGGAAATGGCCAAGGGACATGTAAACTGAATACCACGTTGCTGTATGTATATTTTTAGATTTGGTGACATTTTCAGCAGACCCATAATAAATTTATGAAAGAACCAAATTTTATGACTGTTTTTTGTGACAAACATGTATGTGTTCCGATCACTCTATCACAGAAAAATAAGAGTTGTAGAACTTATTGAAGACTCAATACAGCCATAACATTATGATTTTTTACAAGTGTAGGTACACTTTTGACCACAACTGTAGCTCAATTCATAAATAACCAGATAAACATTTCAGACAACTGTTTTCCGTTCACACCAGAAGGAGGATGTGAGAACATTGAACACAATAAGGACATGTTTTTCCTTGTCTGTAGTAGAAAGGGCTAGGGTTATCAATCCTGCTTCAACTCCCTACATTCCAGTACACACTGGAACAAGGCTTCTAAAGAAGACGAGGGTGAACACATGTCACTTCTCCAGCAGGTCAGCCTTACGCCACCACCTTCTCCTCAACGGGTCAGTCTGATTCCACCACCATTTCCTTCCTGATGGGTCAGTCTGATGCCACCACCAACTCCTCCCCAATGGGTCAGTCGGATGCCATCACTCCCTCTCTGATGGGTCAGCCTTCTGCCAGCCCTAGTCCACTGCGAAGCCAAGTCAGTCCTTGACCAACAGCTTGCTCAATGAGTTTAACCACTTAAGCCAGTTCCCAACACAATGACCCCAGCAGTTAGAGTTCCTCGTCGCACGAAGTCCCAATGATGGGAATTTCTTAATGGGGAGAGTGAAGACTTTTTCCCTTTCTTTCCACCTCAGTCATCTCCTAGCGAGCCAGCCTTTTCCGAGCCAGAGCCCTTCAGTGGGAAAGTTCCAGAGCCCTTTAGCAGGTTAGCCCCCAAGCCAGAGACCTTTAGCGGGCCATCCCCTAAGCCAGAGCCCTTTAGCTGGCCACTCCCGAGCCATTGCCCTTTAGCAGGCAAGTCCTCCCTTCTCTTCAGTCAGCTCCTCTCAGTGTTCTAGCCCCACAGTCAAACCCCTTAGGACTTTTTTTTCCTTCTCAGTCAGATCCTCTTAGTGATCCCTCTCCAGAGATGCCAGAGCACGCTCTGTGTCATCCAGAGACCCTCGCGCAGAGACTCCTGAGCCCCCTGATGGATGATGCTGTAAAACCGCTCTGTGAGGGTTTCCTTCCATGGCCTCTAAGTGGGCGCTACTTATCTCCAAGGCCCGTCAGTGGGTGCTCCTCGTCTTCAAGGCCAACACCCTTAATAACTGGTCAGCTGATATAAAGGAGCAAGAGGGTGTGTAGGAATGAAGCAGCTCAGACAGGTATGGTGGGGAAAGACCATTAGGAGCTTTAACCTCTTAACGTCATCCTCATTTTGGATGGATGTTAAGAGGTATTTTGCATACCCAAATGATAAAGCAAATAACTTAGGAACTGTAAGCCCAGATTACATGTGCAATACATTATTTGAAAGCCAACACCCTCTAGTTTCCTAATATTCCTATATATTGGGTGAGTAGAACACAGACCAACATGCAACAGTTCAAACATGACTCAAAGTTGTTTTTTAATTCTCAAAATGATAGGTCTTTTTTTGAACAGCTGTAATAACGGCATTCTTGAGAAAAAGCAGGTTTCATTGTATTTGTTCTACATCATGTCAACCACAAATACAAAACATTTTAGACCTCTAGCTGTAACAGTTTCAGAGCTGTGGGCTATGGAACTTTTGGTGTCAGCCTGGAGCTCCAATGGCTCCACCTGCTACTAAAAATTTTACTGGTGGAATTTTATGCATTCTGAAATATTACCCCCCCTTAAGGTCCACTGGGTCGCCAACGACCTGGCTGTTTTTAAGAGGTTAAAAGCAAATACAATGATTTTGAAATCAATCCTAAAACGTAATAGCAGCCAATCTAATCAGGCTAAAATAGGGGATATATGGTCAAATTTACATGTACCTGTTGAAAGACGTGCAGTAACATTCTGCACCCTCTGAAGCTAAAAAACACACGGATGAATGATACCCTTGTAAAGTGCATTACAGTAATCCAGCTAAGTGGTTACAAAGGCATGGGCAACTGTTTCAAAATGCTGACATGAAGGTCTAACCTTTGCGAGCTGCCTCAGGTAAAAGGAGCTGCATTTTAAACAGCTCTATTGTTAGATTCAAACTTCAGACCAGTACCTGTTTTAACCCATAATTTGTAATAATGGTCTTGAAATATTGGGCCGAAAATCCAATATCAGTCAGGAAGACTTCACTTGAACTACCAAAAACCTCCACCTGTTTTTTTTTCTCTACATTGAGATAATTTAGGGACCTCCAGGCCTTCAAGTCTTCCAAGCATAAAAGCAGACACTGAAGATAAATGGAGTCACTTTTCTTCTGTGACATATACATTTGTCTTCATAGCATGGAAATCCCATATTTTCTAAAAATAGAGCCAATAGGGAGGAGTTACTAGCCTGACGTAGTCCGACTCAATTCTAGTCAGAATATGAGTCTGATGCTGCTCCATAGAGCTGTGATTATGGGGCGTGTTTCGAACGAACCAGGAAAAAAAATGCCTCTGCACTCAATTGGATAGACCTACAACCAATAAGAGCAACGGAGTGCGTGACATATGTTAAGCCCGCGCGGTTTGTCAGCGAAAATCAGTTAGCGACAGTACAGCCAGCTTGTCACCGTTTGTCAGTGCCACAAATTGTTGGAAACGGACTGCGTATGTGGAGACCGATCAGCTGTACTAATGGCCTAATTAGCATATGAATGCAGCAAACCTGTGCGGCTGGCCAGGTCTCCTGGCTTGAATAACCTATTCAGTATTGGCTGAAACCACTATTCTCCAAACAAGTAAAATAAAAGACTCATAGATAGGGTAGATACCCGAGGCCATGCAAAAATTCCTACCAAAAAAATAAAACGGAACAATGAATCAGCACTATGCGATGGGATGTATTTAACTATATATGGACACATACACATCTATCAATGCACCTGGAAAAATAGTCACCAAAATAAAGATATCTTATGCCTCTTTCTTCTAGCCTCGACTCCGAGGCAGAATGCTTGGTGCTTCAGCACGCAACGCGTTCAGACTGGCTGATGTATATCTGAAGCTCTTGCGCATCGTTTTATAATACCGCCTTACAGGCAGCTGGAAAACAATTAAATGATAGGGTATGAATAATAGGAGGTCACCGCCTTACTCATTATGAGGGTGAGATGTAGTCTGTGAAAACAAAATGTACAGCTATGATCGGTGTCCCATCCGTATCTATTCTCCTTTTACCGCAGAATGAAAGCATATTCTTTTAAATCTTACCCTTGCTCACCGGATTCATTAGCGCCTGCAATTTGTCTCCGAGTTGTGAAGACAGTACGTGCACAAGCTTCCTGTGAATCACAAAAAATACACTTTAATAAAGCCTCGGCGCTCTTGCAAGGCCGAAGCTAGGGATCCCAACAGTTTAATAGGCTAGGCCAGCTTTAGCTTAGCTTAGCATGCTAGGCTAGGTATGCCTATGTAACTTAGCTAACCAGGAAGCAAAACATATTCTTCTTCATACTTATTTTTTACTTCTTGCTCCCGTCTGGCAATGTGCAGCAATAAGCAACTGTCTTGATGCCAGAATGTAACCAACAGATTTTACTTTCACAGTGTAGCGGTATCGCAGTTGAATATCTGCTCCACTTGTAAGCATTTCATGTTTACTTTAATTGTTTCATTTATAGATTATGCAGGAGTTTACAGTTATATAAGGACACTGCATATGTATTTATACCAGAAAAATACATATAGAATAATAAGGATATATATATAGAAAAATATATATAAAGATGATAGAAAGAGGAGATAGAAGGAGACAATGACAAAGATTTTCAGTCTGCCATGTCATCAGCCAGCAGCCAGCTGGCTGGCAAAAAAAGCTGGCAGAACAGCACAACGGCACCTGTTTTACATGCTATGAGAGCAACAATGTGGCATTTCACATTGAAACTTATCGCTAAAGTAATATGTATTAAGGCTGGACTTGTACTCTGCGTTACACTGAACCAGTGAAATGGCCGGGTTTCTGTTTGAAGTGTGAAACTCTAGAGCTACCCCTAAGTCTAGCGGCTGTATTAAGTGGTGAGGGTGAACTTTGCATGTAAAGTTTAACCATAGAAAAATGCTCAATAGTGTTGTGGGAGAGCTTGGAGGCACACCCCCAGGCCTTGGGTCAGTGCGGGGAGACCTAAAACCCCAGGCTCAAAGGACCCCAGATAGCTAAGGCACTCAAGGCGGGGAGCCAGCTGTCCGAATCAGACCCAACCCAAGGCAGGAGGGCAAACAGTTACGAAGAAGCCCCCAGCGATTGATGGCTCCGGGAGGCTGGGGCAGTCCATCTCTCCGCAAATCCGGCAACCGGCCACTCCCGGTTAAGGGTGGGCACCAACGCCTTTCCCCAACGCCCCCGACCGGACAAGCTCCAGCCCCACACAGAGCACCCGAAACGCCTCGCCTCGGCACTACTGCGGCCTTCCGCGACCGACGCTAACACCCACAGCTGACCGCACTAGCCAAGAAAATCCCAGTAAATCAAACATATATTTACGGTGCTAGCAGCTTGGGGTTGTGCACCGTCTTCTGTTCCTCGAAGTTATATCTCTCCCGCAACAGTTATATCTGCACAGAGCCGCCATCTTGTCCTCTATGGACAGCAACCTGGAGTGTACCGAATTCTCCAGCTGAGTGAGCCGCTCATTCATGTCGGCAGTATGTTGGGCAAGCTGACGAGACAGTCCACTGATAGCAATCAGCAGTTTCTTCTCGTTAGTCTGCGGACTGGCTGAAAGTTGTGGATCGCGTCCAAGAGGAGTTGAAGGCGAGTTGAACGCGAGACGTCGTCCAGCCATTGATCACGTACCAGCAAAATCCAAACAAAGGAACTGGAGATAAAGTTCTTCTGACAAACATGTCTGCTTGCCCATAAGCTCACACGTGATTGGACGAGCAGTCGAAGGCTCGTCAGGCTCCTCCAATCACATACGAGGTCATTGTTATACGGAAGGACTCGCGAGAACAGCTCACGTCTATCATGTTTTTTTTGTTGTTTTTTTTTTGCTTTATTGGCAATTCTGTGTAACAATACAGAGTAATTCAAACATCAAACAAAGATACACAGCAGTTGGTGACATTATAACTTAAAAAAATGAGACATAGAATGTAAAAAATAACTAAAAATAAAACAAGGGAAACAAACGCCGCCAATAAATAAATAAACAAGGTAAAAAATTCCCTTTGTCATCAAGAATGTGCATTATCGACCATATACCACTTTCTAGCCAGCTCTTGTAAAATAAAGACTTGTTCCTGAATAGGACATATCCGTAGTTCCATAGTGGGGTGTTATGAGGACTAAAATTATGCTTAAATATTAGTTTCCAATAAAGTAAGACGCGTTGATGAAAAGAAGAAAGTTTAAAAGGAAGTTTCTTAGGATCAAAATCATATTTAAGAAGTCGCGTCTATCATGTAAACATGGCTTTATCCCCATCCGGACAGACATTTTTTATGGAAAGCCAATAGAAATTTAAACCCTCCCTGCAACCCTGATTTGCATTTTTATAGCTCACAGCATTTTTCATTTACATGTTAAGCCTCCTAGAATTCCATGGGGGAGGCATGGAAAGAGCTACTACTAAGAAAGCCCACGTCAATTTCTGACAATTTATTGGAGTTTTCGGTGTTGCCTGCAAATTACCGTGAACAGACCGTTAACCTGAAGTTCCACGACAATTTACAGTGCAGCATAGTGACGAAAATCACACTTTTCATGTAGTGATACAGATTCCAAAAACTTTTATTCATATCCAAAATTCCCCCACATACTGTGATCTTCCAAAGATTCCTTAGGTGTTGCTAAATACTGCAAAGGTACATCATACATTTGAATTCCTATGTTGTTCTTGTTTTTAAGTTTTTATTTTGTCGGAAGACTTTTGATTCTGTTGCTCCTTTGGACATTACACTTTCAAGAAATAACCTCAGCTTCCATCTTTGCATTTTAATCCTATAAACCTCCACTCAACCTGATATAAGATGTCAAACATGCATTTTGCATAACATCCCCATTTTACCATAAAATTAAATTTCAATTCTTAACAAATTCTTTAAAGAAAAATTATAAAATCAACAAAAGATATTTAGTCAATCTTTGCAGACTACTATCTGACAACCAGGAGAAAAAAAAAAAACAAAAAACAAAAAGGAAGCCTCTTATATCAACATATATAAACTGATAAAAAAATTGTCTGACAGTCACATCTTCTTAGTAATTTTTCATAAGTAGTAAGTTGTGACGTCAGACCAAATATAAAGAGGAAGAACAGACTTACTTCTACTGTAACATACATTCTGACTTTCCTCCCTTCCCCATAACAAGTTCTTTTTCAAGCTATCGTCATCTAAAACCTGCATGATGAAGATCTTGTATTTTTCAGCATTTATGTTTGCTATGATTGTGCTGACTAATGCCCTGGGTGAGTTTTGTACAAAATTATATTTTTAATGACCATTGCTAATTAAATTAAATTACATATTTGTTTACAAGAGCCACATTTTAACTTGGCATTCTTGTTAAATATGACAAATTATCAAATAATTGAAATTGTATTAATTAATTTAGAAAGATGATGGAAATTATTGTAATTAACAGCAGCACCTTTTCCAATTACTGTTTAAACTATACGTTTCTTCCAGACGCACAACTGGATGATTGTAAAATCGGTCAGTGTATTAACATAATTATTATTGCTCATTTTCTTCATCTTGATACATTAAACATGCTCGAAAATAATATGAATTTATGCTATCTTGAAAATTTTCCATTCTAAATGTCTGGTGTGTACATGGAAAAAGCATATTTCAGTCTTTCCTTAATATGCAAATAATTTTTAAATAACTTAAATAAGAATCTAACAGAAGTCCTCATATTAACTGCTGGTTCTCAGCAGAGAGTGATCCGGTGAAAAGGTCTGTCCAGTGCTCTCGTGGTTGGACTCCGCTCAACGGCCGCTGCTTCCGTTACATTCCAAGGCCCATGAGTTGGGCCAAAGCTGAGGTTTCAAAGTACCTTTAATTCAGCAGATTATTCACTTTTTCTAAGTAAATGTTACAGAAATATGTCACTTCTTTTTTAAACGCCATGTGTAGAAAAATTGTTTATCCATGAGGGGAAACCTGGCATCGGTTCACGACATTGAGGAGTACCATGAGATCCAGAGGCTGATCCTGACTTCTGGCCATGAGTATAAACAGACCTGGATTGGAGGCACTGATGCACAAGAGGTATTTTATTTAACACAACAGTTTAATCTTCTATAATTCACTTACCCTCCTATAAATTCTGTTTGATTTTATAGGAGAATCAGTGGTTTTGGAGTGACGGTACTCCTTTCCACTTTACCAACTGGTGTTCTGGAGAGCCTAGTAATACATGGAACATACATGGAAATCAGCATTGCCTTCAAATGAACTATGGATGTAAGATTATGTTTAACTTGATTAAAATGTCTTATTTGGAGTTGCTTCATTAAGTATGTTGTTGTTTATGACATTTATTATTATTTAGTTAAAGGGTTGTATCATCAATTTAATCCTTTTGAATAAAAGTTTTCAATTCTCCTTTTTTTAATGCAGATCGGAAGTGCTGGGATGACTTACAGTGCTCCTACCCTAGACCATCTCTCTGTGCCATTAAAGGCAACTGAACATTCTTTAATTCTATCCTTTACTCTATTGCTGTTAAACAACTTATGAAAACAAAAGACTTGCAACATTTACTGATTTATCATTAATTCTTTGGACTTCTTCCTAATTAAATAATCTGAATTTGTTGTGGAAGTCTGCTTTAACCGCTGCTTTATTCTGTTGAAAATAAAATGCTTCAGCAAGAAGATGAAAAATGGTTGTTTTTCATTTTTACATTGAAACTTAGGCTCTCTCCAGGTACAGTCCAAAAACATAACTGTAATTGGCTTCTCTGAATTCCCCTTAGGTGTGTGTGTGTGTTGTTTTGTCCTGTTTGTTTTTGTGTCGCCCTGCGATGGACTTGCAACCTATCCAGGGTGGATCCAGACTCTCAGTTGGAGAAAGATGCCAGCACTCCTCACAACCCCATTCGAGATAAACATGACGGAAAATAGATGGATGGAGGAATAAAAGATAAGCTTTACTCTGAAAGCTGAAGTATGACTTATTTTTTCTACCATGTTTAAAAACTAAAACAAAAAAGCAAATGCTACACACCATGTCAGGCTTAAACCAAGTCGAACTTGTGGTCTGCTTTGTCATCATTCAATTAAAATGAGATCAACCTTGATAAAATCAGAAAATACTTCATTTGAGTTTATCTTTATATCAACATTTCAAATCACCACAAAACCAGCTAAAAGAACAATTGATTGTTTAACACTGTTTTCTGATCTCAGCTTAAATAAACTTGGTGTTACTGTTCAAACCACAGGCATTTGACAAACATGACATAATGTCAGTTTCCAGAACTTTTGTTTATGCATCAAACCCTGGTGCACAAACTCCCCCAAAAAAAGAAAAAAATGCCATTACTCAAAACAGTAAAATAGTTTTTCTAGGCATGCTCCCTGTCATCAATTAAGTCTCCTGAATAACCTTCACCTTACCATACAGTTTTAAATTCAATAAAATTATTGTTAATATCTTTTGTAATGTGGGATCACAAAATAGTGTGCTATGTATGACTGTTGGAACAAATGTATATATAAACATCTCATATTTACTCTTTTTCTAATACCTTTTATCCTTTCATACTGAATATGACATTTATTGACATTTGCTAACATGGTTGTCCCTTAGACATACACACACCCATTAAATAAAATGATAAATTAGTATTTCAAATAACACAAAACTGAAAAAGAAAT